>VXBX01009446.1:1127423-1169521 GCA_013400415.1 Scytalopus superciliaris
AAAAAAAAAAAAAAAACAATAAATGCAGAGAACTGTGTATCATGAATCTGTGATGAAAAACTTTGAAATTCAGGCTTTTTAGCAGCTGGTGTGCTAAAAATTTTAAAATTCTCCAGTTTTAATCTGATGAGTGTCATGAAAATGAAGTAATTTCTCTATGAAAATCTAATTTATCATATACTACTACACTGTTTTCCTTTTGCATTGATCCAAAACTGATACTGTGTTGTGTTGGGTTTTTTTTCCTTTCCTGCATAGTGGGCAGTGCTGACGTGTGGCCACTGTTTCTGTAACGAGTGTATAGCCATCATCATCCAACAGTACAGCGTTGGCACCCGCCGGAGCTCAATTAAATGTGCCATTTGCAGGCAGACAACGTCTCATAAAGAAATATCATATGTCTTCACTGCAGAAGCTGCAAATCAGGAGGATGATATTCCTGTAAAGGTGTGTTGTTTGTAGGAGCTTTGTGGCCCAAACTTTCAACAGTGCGTATTTGTTGTGTCCTGTTGCATCCTGCACTTAGGCAGATAACTGTGCTATATAGTTTTATAAAGAGATTCTCCTGATGACAAAAATTTTAGACACCAATGTGTGGGAATTCAGTCCTGATTGCACTATTTTATCTACTCTTCTTGCTAGCATTGGGTTGAAGGCAGGGGTGGAGGAAGAGGCAGCATCTCCATGAGTCTTTAACAATACTGACATAGTGCATAGGTACATTTTTGCTTTGCAGGAATACATTATAGAATAGTGTCAAACAAAAAAACCCCTGTGGTTTTTGCAGTTGTGGAAAAAATAGAGGATCTGGACTAAATTGGAAAGGTAAAAGACATATTGGTAGTATTTTGGTTTAGATTATACCGCTGTCTTTAATTGAAATATGATTATAATACAACTGGACATACCAGTCATAATTTTAATCTGATTAGTATAGTTAAAAGTAATAACTAGCTGTGCTGACAGACTTCTATGGTATCAGTGCAAGTCTCCTCAAAACTTGCAGTTTTTCTAAGGTTGCTGGCCTGTAATGAAGATAACTGTTACCACATTCACACTAGTAATTTCAGCCTCTCTGGACAAATGGAATTCTGTTTTATGAGTAGATGCTTCATAACTAAAATCATTAGACTTGAAGTAGTTGACAGTATGTGGCACCAGGGGGAGTAAATAGGCTGTGTTTTTAAAGTGCTAGTTCTTAGAACCTGACTTCAATTGGGGCTTTTTACACGTTATTTCCTCTGAGTTTAGGGATATCACTCTGTTTCAAACAAAATTACAAATATGCTTCATAAATTACATTAAAAAAATAAAATAACTAGAATAACAAAATTTCATCAATAGAACACAGAAGGAACATTTCATCGGCTGTCCTGTATAAAGGGTTGTAACGTTTCTTGAAGTACTTCTGCATCAAAAACTTTGAACAAAAGCAAAAATGAAGCAAAAATGTTACTTCTTTGTGAATTCACATGATAAGGATCTTTTTAGTTCATGAAAAATTAAAAATTTGTGCTGTAGCTTTACTGTGTGTAGTATCAAAACAAGCAGCTTTATTAAAAATAAAAATTTCTACCTCATATTCCTTTAAGGACAGCTAGCAAAGAATAACTTACTATGATTTCTGTAGAATACTGAGCTTAAGATCAATATCTTTTCACTATATATATGAAAATGTGTGATTTATTCAGTGTTTGTATTTTAATCTAGACTTCCTTAATCCCTCCAGTCTCTTTCAGTATTCGCTATCTCTCTTTGTATCTTACTCTTTATTGTACCAACACTAACCACCTTAAGTTAATGCCTTAGAGGCAAAAGGACTACTGTAAATGGAGCATTCTATACTGAGAGAGAGATTACTGTCACCCCTGCATGTTTTGCTTGTGTAAAAGCTTCCTGTGCCTGGTCAGTATTACAGTGGATATTGCCAGCCTGTTATCTGAGACTGTTTATTAGAGGATAGTTTTGGTTCTAATCCATGTTGTTCCATAATTCATTGGAACTAGCTCATTTCTTTATAAATACTCATCTGGATATTCAGCAAAACGACAGACTCACAGTGCAGGGGTAATGAGTGGGCTAACTTTTTTTTTAAAGACAGACTGAAAACTAAGGACTCATAATAGCAAGGGTGCTTTTGTCAGTTTCATCTCTCCATGAAAATTGAGAACAAAATTGAATTTTTTTTGTGTATTCTGAACCAAAGCTTTGGTTATTTGTTAGTTAAATAAGTCTAATATAGTTTGTCTAATAAAATGTAAGCAAAGGGATAAAGAAATTTGTACACTTAGTTATCTTGTTTAAAAAAATATAGCAGAAAGACTGTGACCACTTTGATCATTGTGCTGTTCTTTTCTTTGCTATGGTTCCTCTTACTGATCTTGTACAAAAGTCACCTTTGTGACACCTGAGTCACAGGAATCTAAAGGGTAGAAAAATCAACAACAGTGGCTAAAGATACTATCTGTGATAGCAGGGGAAAAAAATAGGACTTATGATAAAGTCTAAAAACAGTCTCTGAGGAAAGGACAGTCAGGCAGATTAGTCACAATTGCCATTGCTGAATCAGAGATGAACAGTATTGAAAAAGCACATGAATGACCCTAGAATTATACGGGAAGTACAAAAAGTTAGTCTCAGATCTCATAACTGTAGGTGTTTGTCAGGCAGCTGCAATAGGGCTGCAAATGTGTCATCTTTTCAGATCATAACACCTGCTGACATATTTTAATTGTCCATCTGACTTTGGAAACAGTGTTAATGTCTACCAGGTGCAACAGAAATTACATGGAAGAAAGCTGGTTTACTTTTATGTCTGTGACACAGACTTTTTTATTATTTCTATTTCTGGAATCACTGTGGAAGACCCTGGAAAAGAAAATTGTACTGCTTATTGCAGCCTTTGGTAAAGCAGTCTGTAGAAAGCCTTTTATATGTATTTCTGGAGCATTCATTTTTCTGCCTAATATGTGAATGATCAAGCAACCTAGCCTTGGTTCCCAGCTTGTGCCTAGACTGCTGACATCCTGCCCAGCCAATTGTGCAAGCAGCATGACTTCAGTAAATTTGATCTGTCGTTGTAGCAAGCCAGCATAGTTAATTCAGTGTTCAAAAGACAGGTGCAGACAGAAATAAAACAGTATCTGTCCAGCTGAATCTAGCACAGCTTGAAATTACTATGCATGTAGGAACTAGTAAGAAATTGAAGACTTCTTAAAAAGTACAGTAGGTAATATTGGTGTAATACAGATGTACATACTAAAGGAGATGGAAAAACAATTGTTTCTCAGTATCCTCTTGCTGACCTAGGGGGAAAGGGAAGATTACATAAATCAAAGTGGACAAGAAGCAGAATTTAGTATTGGATTCATTAAGCACTGAATACTTCTGAATGCAGAATATAAAGATGTTTTCATTGCAGTGCACAATTCTTCAAAAATTAATCTAATTATATTTACACTTTTCTGTATATTTTAAATATAATTAACAATCTTCACAGTGCTGAACATAAGTTTGGTGTTACCAGAATGAGAAACAAAAGCAACTGAAATAACATTCATGTAGGTTTTTCTCACAGTCAATTTTCAAGAGGTGTGAAGGTAGGGAAATTTCAATGTGCATTTGGAAGATTCTCTAAAGACTGTACCACTAAGTTAAGCCACAGGAGGGCATGTGTGGTGCAACTGTACTGCTTGGGCTGTCTGTACTTCCTCATGCAGAACTAGATAGGTGTGTCTGTAGGCTCTTCCTTCTTCCATGTGCTGCACGTGCTGTAATACACTGCTGATCCTGTAGCAGAGTGTTATAAGGGAGAGATAAAAGTGATTCAGTGCTACTTAACCTGCCCTTCCTCCAGGTTGATAATTCTTAAATTTGTGTAAGATCTGTAAGAGACTTAGTATAACATCCTTTAGTAAAGCAATGAATGTGGAAGTTGTTTACTCTTCTACTGTACTAATGCTCTTGTTTGACTTTTCAAAGGGAAGTCACTCCACCAAAGTGGAAGCTGTGGTCCGAACACTGAAGAGAATTCAATATAAAGATCCAGGGGCTAAAGCTTTAGTTTTCTCTACGGTATTAATTATCATTTTCTGTCTTGTCTTTGTGTGTGTGTTTGACTTCAAAGCATTCATAGTATTTTCAGGAATTAGTTTAGCTACCAAAATGTTGAATCACTCTGCACAGCCACTTGCTTGTTTTGAGAATTTGTAGGGCAAGTCATGTAACTAGGACATGAACAATGATCATAGTCAGCAGATGTAAAAGCTTGTTTCTTTAAAGGGCAAACAGTTTTGTATGGGACCATTAGACTTTCTAGATATTTTAAATTGTAATGTGCAGATGGCTTTGATACATTGTAAAACTGTTTTTGTGATGGCCACCAGTTTCTTTTATTCAAGCTGATCTTTTTAATTACGTCTTACTTAGTTTTGTGAAAGAGTTGGTTCCTAGCACACAAATATTTTATTTTTTTTTATTCCAAATGCTAGGATTTTGAAAAGCTTTTTAATCTAGTCTTTCTTAGGGAAGTTAATATTTTTTAGTTGTCATTGCTGTTTGTAATGTTGAGTTACTTTTATTGTGTTGTGTGTTTTTGTTTTGTTTTTTTTACAGTGGCAAGATGTATTGGATATAATTTCAAAAGCTTTGTATGACAACAACATGATTTTTTCTCAGATCAATGGAATTAGTAAATTTCAGGTACATAAAGGATATTTTTCTTAAATTATTTTCAGTGGGAAAATCACAGTTCATAGAAGTTAATTTGATCCTTTTACTTCATTGGTTCATTTGAGAAACTAAAAGAGCAGCAAATTTGTTTGGCAGAAGCTTTGATCTCTAACTCATTAATTCTGAAAATCATAATCACAAAAAGCCCCGATTTAATGCCTTTGGAGCTAAACAGTACATTCACTTTTGAGAAAAAAGCATTGGCCTGGTTGTTAAGGATGAGACACCCTGATCAGTGTTGCAAGAAGTTCATGCCTTTCTGCTATCTGTCGAATATCTGTTCTGGGATGATGGGTCTTGGATCAAGACCTGCAAGATTATCTCTCTGGAGCCTGTATTAGCTGCTATAATTTGAATTATAATAATATAATTCAATTATTATAATTGAAAATATAGTCACATCCTCCACAGTCTTCCTTGAGGAGCTTTTGTCCCACTTCTGTGATGTTTGCCTTCTAGGAAAATCTTTCTGCATTTAAATATGATCCCAACATCAATATTTTGCTGCTGCCTCTTCACACTGGTTCCAATGGACTAAACATCATTGAAGCAACTCACGTTCTGCTTGTGGAACCCATTCTGAATCCGGCACATGAGCTACAGGCTATTGGCAGAGTACATCGTATTGGCCAAACAAAGTAAGATTTTAAATTGTGTTGAATGGTTAAGATACAGTCCAGATTAGATCTGCATATGGTAATCAGAATAAATCCAGTTCATTGAACTTTTGGAGATGAGGGTATTCATAGGAATCCTGGTTTAAAGATGGTCATATAAGGGACAGAAAAATTAAAATAAATTAAAAAATTGCTGAGAATTCACAATGTGTATTTTAGAGACTTGTGCTACAAAAGATGGAGAAGCAAATTGCATTTGGGCATTTAGGAAGCATGTAGGCTCTTGAGTCTAAAATTCTGAAAAACCTTGTTTGGCTGCTGCCCTATTTTATGTGTGCCATTTATGCCTTAGTTTTTAACTTTGAAGTTCTGGTTGCAAACATGTCCAGAAATGTCTTAGCTTTGCAGGTCCTAGCAACTCATCATTTATGTCATATGAGGGTAAGTTCAGGCATGGCCTTTCTGAGTTTCCTTGAGAGGCTCCTTCTGACTGGTCATTCTCTGCTCCAGATTATGAGCCACTTAAATGGCAGGGGGGGGTTGTTGTTTGCTTGTTTGGGGCGTTTGTTTATTTGGGTTTTTTTCCAAAAAGAAAGTTACAGCACAGTCTCTTTAGAACTGATTAGTTTAAAATCACAGTTCTGCCCTCACCACTATCTAGATCTTTTCAAAGACATTAGTGAGTTTGCATCTCTTGTTTGTTTCAGTGTTGTTGATTTTACACATGTAGTAATGAACACTTAAAAAGGGTTTCGGAAAGTTGGTCCTGGATGTATAAGATGTATATGTTTGTTCTTACGTCTCATGTAATTTGAAAAAAAAATAAGTTTAAAACCCAGTATATGAAGAAGAAAAACAGCTGGAGTCAATTATGGAATAATAATACTCTAGAATAATAGTGAGGTTTGTGTTCTGGAAATGAAGGCAAAGAGAGAGGACATGAAGGAGCTTGTATGTGAAAGAATGTTTATGAGCAGGTGGATAGTTATGTATATTGGTAAAGATTTTGAATTAATTGTGAGAGTGTAAGAAATATTGATTACAACAGCCTGGACTGTAATTTTACTTGATGCTGGCATGAAAGGTCTGCAAAAACCTTGCAAAAAACCTAGCAAGAATGTGCTGTACTTTGTAAGAATTGAGACTTCAGCAAGGCTTATTTGAAAAAGGGCTGTGTTCCAAGTACAGTGAGCATAAGGCAATATTCCTGTTTAGTATCACTCATACAAATATTTCCACTTCAGCTGAATTCTTATTTACTTCTCCTTTTTGGGGGTAGACGTTTGCCTATGAATCCCAAAGTATTCTCCCTGAACTCTTCTTGAAATGTTACCTGCCAAAGTTCCAGCTTAAGATCTGAAAACCATCTAAGCACTCTCAATGGTTCTTATCTTGAAAAATGTTTATATTGTGAAGTGATTTTTCATTTTTATCTTTGGAGCTGACTCCTTTCCATTTCACTTGCTTGTGCCTGGCAGAGCTTTTTTATTACTGCTTTCTTTTTGAAATTTTATTTCATAAATTGAGTTTTCATTTTATGTTTTGTTTATAGACATTTTTGGTTTTATGTTTTAAGAGTGTTTACAATTCCATGTCTACTGACTACAATTACTGACTTTTTTAAAAAAAATACAATATTTTGCTATCTATAAAAATAATATTATTAGAACTCTGGGAATTAGCTTTGATTGTCTCTTGGAACAACTTGTGACAATACAGTATGAACATTGTATATAACCAGTGGGCCAGACTAATTTCTTTAGGCTCTTGAGGAATGTTTGTTTGTAATAAGGACACAGAAAGCAGAACTTTGCCCAACATCTGCATTAGAACTTTATCTAATAGAGCTTATATTCATTCAGTATGTGATCAGTCAAGTGAGTGTGTGCTCAGGGAGGCACTGGGCACCCTGAAATGTCAGTGGAAGTTGTTAATTACCTTGTAAGATTTCTTTCTTAAAACACAGGGGCATTTTTTCAACACTCTTACAAGAACTAGTATGAGACAAAAATACAGTTGTGAACTTCCTCAGTAAGAGTATAACTTCTGCTCACTTATGGTCTTGTTTTCTTTTTCATAAAAAACATTCAGATCTACCATTGTTCATAGATTCCTGATAAAAGCAACAATAGAAGAGAGAATGCAGACTATGTTGAAAACTGTAGATAGAAGGTATGTGTTGAATTTTTTTTAAAAACAGCATTATTGCACCGAAAATGTAAAGGTGGTTCTCAAACATACTTTTATTATAGTTAGACTTGCATATCTTTATATATAAACTTCAACTGTTCTCCTTTGATTGGCAAAAATTTTAAGACTTGGTTCCAGTAACTTGAAGCTTAAGGTATTTTAATTATCTGGAAAATATTTTGCCTATGTTATGTGTATTTTACTTCATAAAAGCCCAATTAATTAATTATGTTTTATTATATGATTTATCTTTTAAGTGTACCTATTTCTGTTAGTATAAAAGCATTGCAATTGATGGAGTAATACCCAGCCTGCCACTGGAGCAGTGGCATATGTTACAAGCTGTATTATAGGATGTGGGTTCTTCCCTTCCTTATTTTTAAGTTCTACCAACTTAGTCAAACAGTGCTGTGTCACACTGGCTAGTTTTGCAGTCTGTTTTAGCTTTGGAAGAATGATTTATTCAGTTTCCATATCTGTGAAGCAGCACTACTTTTGCATATAAAATTTGGATAAATGTACAGTGTTTGAATGATCCCCTGAGGGCTAACATTTTGAAAGTAATATTAAACATTATGCTTCAAAGCTGAAGCCAATCCCTTAAATGTTAAAAAGGGCAAAGCAGATTATCCCATGTTTTGCTGCAGTGTCTGGTGTTGACCACTGTTAGGCACAGTAGATGGGCTTTGTATCTTAGAGTGTGCAAGAGCAGTAGCTGATCAGTGCGTGTGGTTTTCCTGCTGAGCTTCAAAGCTAAGCAGTTATTGGCTTGGAACTGTGTGGTCTGTCCCCAGCGCGCACAGCTTGTTACTTACGTTGATCCTTTCTCTGATGCCTGCATGCAATTTTTTCCCACAGCCACACGAGCTCTTCCATGAAACAGTCAGAAGCCTCAGTGTTGACAGTGGCAGATTTGGCTGACCTTTTTACAGAGGAAACTGAAGAACTTGAGTGAAAACATTGGTTTGGCCTAATGAAATTGGAAAGTACCTGACTTAATAACACCGGGATATAATCCACTGGATTTGTCATTCCTTTAAACACCATCTCACATTTATCGCAGAATGATTGGAAACTGAAAAGTCTTAATTGATACTCTTTTATTCTTTGGTGAAGTTCATAGCAGCACACACTTCTGATGGCACTGGAGAGAAGTTGCACTTTGCACATTATATGAAAACATGGATTTTATTCCCAAAGAGCATTTGAGCTGGATGCTAAAACTGAGATCTTGGACCCTTGGTTGAGAGGATTTTTACCATCAGATTTCATTGGCTAGTAGCTCAGTCTGAGAGCAAAACTATGTGGGTGGTTGGGTGGGAAAGGGAAGCAGAAAAATACAAATCTAATTTTTTTTACTGTACAAAGTGTTGTTAGAAAGAATGACTGTAAATTAATATTCTTCTAGAAAGGGCTTGTTAGATTTAATGCAGAGTTACTAAATGTCTTATTGTTAACACTTCAAATTACTAATATTTACTAATAATTTGGATATTTGTATTAGGCTTTTAGATATTCATAAAGACTTGTGACAGTTAAGTATTTCATTGTTAATGCTTACTCACTGCAAAAAGATGATAATTAAATTATGCTTTTTGTATATGTGTTGGTCTGGTGATCAGTTAAAGACTTGAACTTGCTGTACCTGTTTTCATTTGAAGCCATGACTGGTTTAGTGCTCTGTTAAAAAAAAAAAGGCAAAAAATTAATTGGTTATGCAGCTGATCACTTCCTCATCATTTGGTGCTTGTGTGCATTTTCTCACCCTGATCTTTTTGTCTAGTTCTCCTCCTTAGAAATGCAGCAATCAAAATATACAAAATAGATGAAATTAAGGTAGGTAGTCTAATTTTTAGGTGCCTGGTCTAAGTTAAACAGTGGAGAGAAATGGAACTTTTGTGAACCTTCATCCTTAGACATGCAAGATCACTCTACCCCACCTCTGTTGACAGTAGATAGTTTGGAAAACAAATCCAAGCCAACTTTTAGACTGCTAAATGTAGACAAGATAACTTTTAAGCCTTTTGATACAGGTTATGGATGCGCATTTATGTACCATTTCTGAAGGTGTTAGAGAAGCAAGTTCAGTTGCGCAGTTGATGTTAAACACAAGCTTGTGCTTAGAGAATGAGCAAATGTATGCATAAGCAACCGGCTACTTCCCTCAAATTACAATAGTTGCTGTTTCAGTGGGCAGTGTACTTTGTGTATTTTAAAATTCTTACCTGAGGTGGAAATTAAAATTAGTCCTTTAAGAAATCTCATCATAGAATTTTTAGCCCAGTCATGTCAGCTAAATAGATTCGTCATATAGTTATTGAGCTTCTTGAGTTCTGTTTCAGTCGTACAACATTTGAGTTGGACCGGTCAGGTGTTAAATCTGTCCACGTAGCAGACAAGTTTTCTGCTGCTGACAACAAATGTGAATAGAATTTGCAAGAATAATCCTGTATAAGAAGTGGGGTTTTAGCATTTATATTCTACTGGCCTTCTGAACTAATGCATACTTTTTTCTAAAGACTATTTGAGTAACTTAACAGACAATGCATCTGTTTCCAGTATTTGTAATGTGTCAGTCTTAGCTGGCTTAGCCCAACAAGCCAACCGCATCCTGGGCTGCACATCAAAAGCAGCGTGGCCAGCAGGTTGAGGAAGGTGATTCTTCCCCTCTGCTCTGCTCTTGGGAGACCACACCTGGAGTGCTGCATCCAGTTCTGCCACTCCCAGCACAGAAAGGACATGAGCCTGTTGGAGCAAGTCCAGAGGAGGGCACTAAATTGATCATGTGGCTGGAGCAGCTCTCTTATGAAGGCAGGATGAAAGATTTGGGATTGTTCAGCCTGGAGAAGAGGAGGCTCTGGGGTGACCTTAGAGCAGCCTTCCAGTACCTAAAGAGGGCCTGCAAGATCTTCAGAGGGACTTTTGACATGAACATGTAGTGACAGGACAAGGGGGAACGGCCATAAGCCAAAGGAGGATAGGTTTATACTGGATATTAGGAAGAAATTCTTCACTATAAGGGTAGTGCGGCACTGGGAACAGGTTGCTGAGAGAGATTGTGGACTCCCCATCCTTGGAAGTGTTCAAGGCCAGGTTAGATGGCACCTTGGTCTAGTGGAAGGTGTCCCTGCCCATGGCAGGAGTATTGGAACTAGATCATCTTTAAGATCCCTTCCAAGTCAAACCACTCTATGATTCCATATGTACATTTTGTTTTGGAGGTTACTGATTTTTTGCAGATTACAATTTGCAGCAAGGGAAATAGAATACATAGTAGACTTTTCTTTAGATGAGATTGATGAACAGTGTGCACAAAAACTGTGACATCTACATCCTTGAACATATTGGGAACTCAAATAACCCTGAGCAACCTGATCCACCTTCAAAGTTGATCCTGCTATGAGTGGTGTGTTGGACCAGATGACCTCCATGGATCTCTTCCAGCCTAAATTATTTTACAGTGTACTGGAGATCATGCTGTACAGACACTCCAGGAACTCTGAGGGCAGTAACATTCCTGTTTCCTCATCATCTTCAGATAATTTTGATATTGTATGACAGTGTGATGGCACAAGAAGCTGCTGTTCACTCTGAGAAATGATATATCTGTGTTAAAAACCGTGGAAGCACATAGTGTTTATATTCACAGCTCCCACTTTAATTAACTAGATGTGGGAAGAATAGTGGTAAGTGAATGTGAAGAAAGAGAGACAAACTGAAAAATGACTGCTATGAGAGGCTTCCCAAGCTCTTCAAGTTTTTGGCTTATTTATATAAAGATGATGGTTTCATTGTTTATTTACAAACATGAATTCCCAAGTAAAAGCATAGCATAGCTTTTCATCAAGCACTGCATGGAGTCTTAAGTCCATATAACAGCACGGAATGCCAGAGATCTGGTTTTAGGTGCTCTCCTGACTGCTCTGGAGCACCAGGACGTAGAGCTCTGGAAGTATTACATTAAAACGTGTACACAAGTAATGTTAAAGCACCTCTTGAAATTGGAAGGGTGAACTGTTGGAGCATATAGCCAGTGTCAGTAGTAAAATGGATTCTTCAAATTTCACATAATGCTAAATACAGAGACTAAATGCTTTTTGCCATTCTTTCCAACATTTACTTTCTTTGACAAAGGTTTTTCTTCCAGACTTCTTAGAAGATTTCTCATGAGATTAATTCTTTGTTTTTTTTTTCCCCGCTAAGAATGGAGCTTGTACATCTGCAGTGCTTTTCTCTTATCAGAGCACAGTGAGCTTGATTTCATGGTGCTGTCATGCTTTTGCTCTCTATAAGAACACTCTTTTTTAAGACAGTATCTTAGCTGAGAACAAGGTTGCCCTGTTGTAATATTTCCAACATACTCATAGAAATGGCATTTTCCACAGAAGACAGAAATCTATAAATACTGTCTGCAGTGTTTAAATAATATTTGTGTGGCCATACCCAAGAGTCATGTACCAGATTCTCATGTGTTCTCCTGCTAAATCATGTAAATGTGATAGGAGAAGCCAGTATTGTTTATCCAGTGAAGTCAGTCCCTTTAAACATGAGGCTTCAGCTGATTAGAAAGACCTCAGTGTTGATCTTTCATCTCTTTCAGTTCTATGACATAATGTTGAAAGGTTTTTTGACTGTAGTTGGTGAAGGTTTTGGGACAGGTTTTCTTCCTGTATATGAAGTTCAGTGCCTTGTAAGACAGAGCTGTCATTTTGGTGTCTGTAAAAGTTTGATGCAAATAGTAAATTTCCTTGAGCAACACAGTATAATTGTGTTGGAAACTAAGGTGTTAAACTTACAGTGTTAAATTGAGTTCTGTGAATTTCACTATGGATCTTTAAACGAATTTGTAAGTTAAGATCCTCCTTGTTCTCTAAATCAGGCTATGCTAGGAAAAGGTTTTCCTCTTAACCTGTTAGGTAACTTTTTAGCATACTAATGAAAGTCCAGGATACAATACAGTTTTCATGCAGGTCAGATGCTACAAATGACTATTTACCTCAGTCTTCTCTTGCATATTCAAGTTGCGTACTAAGGAATGGACTTAAGAGTTGATGATGCTTTTTGTTAGATGGGCCTTCCAAACCACGTCTGCCAGTGTCTGGAAATGCATTAGAGTTGTCTGTGACTGGAAGCCTACAGAAATAAAAAATGCATAGTTGTTTCTGGTTAAAACCATAATTGGGCATACAACCTCCTGTAAGATTCTGTCTGGATTAGTAGCTGAAGACCAGTTAACAGCTCTCTACTACTGTCTCTTCTCACACAAGCCATGCTGTCCTCTTTCCCTCTCTTTTTGCAGGGATGACAGAATTGTTTGTTCAGTTAGAAATGTGCTTCCATTAAATTGGATGGAAAAAGGTCTGTATTGGTCAATCTTGTAGTGACCAATGTAAGAAAAAATTAACCTTGAAATTTATTGCTCTCCCAAGGTAAGCAATTAGATGGGTTTCTAAAGGAAAGCCTAGAAGTCTAGGGTTTTTCCTAGATGTAAATGAAGTCTGTTTCTGAAGCTTAATCTAAAGATTTAGTGCTTGAAATCTGTATTATAAGCTTTTCTGTAGACTGAAAGGTTACTTAGAAAGCCACTGTGCCTGTGCATTTTCTTCTTTTTTTAGTTGCCTGAAACAAGTGAGGTCTCTACAAGATTATATGATATAAATGTAGATTAAAGGAATTTCAGAATGGAGAAGGAATAAGGTTCAAGACACCCCTACCTCTCCCTCTCTGTGTGTTTCCCTTTTTCTGTGTCAGTCATCTCATCCCACCTTCCACCCACCCCCAGCTTGTGAATGTTTGTGTTAGTGGTAGTAGAGTAAAAGAACCATAATCCGTAAAATGACTACAGTAAAAATAGCTTACTGTGTCACAGGAGAAGTGTCTGAGCTTAAAGGGAGTTTTAGCCTGGAACAAATTCTTTTTTGTACCTCTAATAGTTTCATTTGCCCCTTTTATTCCCCACTGTAAAAGCAGATATTGAATTTTACTCCATTAACATTTATGTTTCTGGTTTTGTATTATGCATCTGACATATAAAAAGGACATGGTCATCTAATTACTGAGTAACCAGTGAGGCTTACAAGTTTTTACTAGCCAAGTCTATAGTTTTGGCATTCATGAAGTGCACCTGAACCACGGTCACAAATCATGGTGTATCCATTGTCTTCTCATCTTTTGTGGAGGAGGAAGGAATAGGTCACTACTGATTCACTGTAGTGTTGTATTCAAGTCCCAAGTAGTCAATCCATATATTCTACAGTCATATGCTATGTAAAGAGGATAGATGGCTGAACTCATAGATTTCAAGTGTAGTTAAGGAATTAAGTCATCTGGGGTGAAAGTAGATGACATAGGGTTTCCAAGTATTAGAATAACTCTCTTTAGGCAACTGAACTGTGAGATATCTGTAAACCTCTGGCTTGGTTTACTTCTATGTACAAGATGTCAGCCTTCCAAGTCTTAACTTCCAAGTTCCTTTGTTTTGTGTGTTTATAGAGCTCACACAAACAAGTATCCAGCCCCATTTATTCACATACCAAATTTTATCAGTTTAGGAACAGGTGTCAGTGTTTCCATGATGTAACATCTCTTGGTTTAATAGCAGCCTTCACATGAGGTAGAAACTACCTTTCCTAATTCTAACAAGTGTAAGGTCTGACTGTTTACAGGGTGTCCCAAACTAAATTGTTGGTGTAGGCTGGCCTAGATAGCTGTAGATATTCTTATGTTGCTTTTCCTTCTACCCAATGGGGGCTAGTAAGCTAGTAGGGTTCATGCTGTATTGCTGTGAATTGTCCCGTCTTTATGCTAACAGGTTATCATCATCTGTCAGACTTTCTCTTGACTATGGCATTTGGTTAAGGAAGAATATCTAGACTGCCTTTCTTGTTACCCTGATGGCATTTTGCCCTGGCACTCTTGGAGTCCCCTGAAACAGGACCACAAGTGTGGGAACAATGACTTTCCTTTTATGGATGCTGAAACTACAAGGGAAGACCAGCTGTATCGGCTGAATGTTCACAAGTTCATGGTAGGATTCATCCCAACATTCTGAAGGAGCTGGTGTATGGTATGGAAGAACCCCTCTCAGTCATCTACCAAAGGCCTGGGAAGGCCCCTGCTGACTGGAAGCTAGCTAATGTTGTTCCAGTTTACAAGCCTTCTTGAGGTAAGACCCAGGGAACTACAGACTTGTTAGTCTAACCTCACTTCCTGGAAAAGTTACACAGATTATACCAGATACTATTGAAAGACACAGGCATATGTTGTTTCTCTCTTCTACAAAATCTCAGTAAAGCAATGAGGAGTTGTGGAAATAATTACAGTGTGCTAACTGCTACTGCTGTTGTTAGGTCTTGAAAGCAGCTGATTCTGTCCTACAATTTCTGTAACAGAGGTAGCTACCCAGAATATTTCACCACCAGCCAGAAAAGAGATGGAGGGAATATCTCCAACTCCCGGTGATCCATTCATACCTGCTGCTGTTGCACATGCTGCAGTGGAGGTAGAATCTGCACTAGATGGAGTTGGAGGAGGTGGAAGGAGATTTGGGGGGTGGGGGGAGAATGAGGAATAATTGTAAAATGTTCTTCTGAATGCCCTTCTGCTGATTTTTCTGTGGGAGGAAATGAGTCACTGATACGAGCAATGAATAAACAAAGGGTGAAAGATTGTAAGTGTAACCTATTCATTGGAGCTTAATGTTCATCTAAATGCAGTGGCACATTTTTGTGTTCCTGATTTGAGATATTAGTCACTTTCTTACTGATTGTTGGGATATGAGCATACAGAGCTTTGCAGTGGTTGAACAAATAGGAATACTGAAAAGTTTTGTCCCCTGTGATACATGTTGTAATGTGTACCTAAGTTACAGGACTCCCTAGCCAAATGTATGCTGTGGATTCATGAAGTCTGACAGTTCAAACTTGTAAGACATAACATTTATAGATCGGGCAAGTTTTACTTAATAAAGGAAAGGTAATTAATGACATCTGCTGTAATTGAACAAGTGTCTCTGAAGGGGCAAGACAGTGGATTTTGTAACTGCCACTTGGGAAATGTTGCATGTAGAGAACATCCATGTTTGCAGTAGGGATGAAATGCAGTAAGCCCAGCCCAGCTCTGTTGTGCAGGGAAACAGAGTGCTGAGGAGTCTTGCCTGCTGTGCCAAATGAGGGACATGTCATAGATATTTCTGGGGAATCTCTCCTTTTGTATACTATGATCTTTGAGCATCTCGTAAGCATAGATTTTCTGTAAAGTTTCCTAATTCTTAACATACACTTCCTTAATCAGAAAGCTATCACTGTTCCATAGGGTTTTTCTGTTTTCTCTGTGGAGCATGTGTTTATTTTTTGTTACTTGCTCTTAACAAAGGTGGGTGGCCCTGAGTGATTTAGAGCTCTTGTTTAAAGCCTCTAAAATAGAATTGAAGGACAGGGAACACCAAAGGGGGTAGACAAACTGAATGAAGTGAGAGAGGTTCTACTTCTGCCTAGTAAAGGGCACACTGCTGCTGCTGTGGCACAGGAGACAAATGTGAGAGCTGGGGAACAGTAGAGAGGGATATCCAGTCCTATCCATTTGGTCATTTTCTGAGGCACTTGATTCTGTGGAGAGATTTTAAAGCCCAAAGACACAACCCTGGACTTAAGTCTATAAATTACACGCCTTTCTTATAGAAAATGTTTTCTTGTATATAAATGCATATTAACAAATACTTTGTCAGGCATTTGCAAGCAATTTGATGTCCTGTTGTTCAGTTCTGGAAACAGAATAATTGAATTGTTCTAGTAATAGAACAGTGAAACTAATCAGCTTTTGCAACAGCAAGTTAATGACTTTGAGAAAGCAACCCACAGAAGAGAGAAGAGCAGTTTTCAATTGTCTTCCAAAACTGAAATTCCTGATAAGCTAAGAAACAAGTATTTTGATTACCTGCTGTTTGCTTGCATTATACAGATAATGTAATTTCAGTTAAATAATTTATTTAGAAAGTAGTGAAGCTAAATTTGTATTTGAAAATTATTAAGTATGAATAAATGTACAACTTAGGTTCCCGTGGTCTCTGAGTAACAACATTCCCATCAATAGCCTTTCTTTTGCACTCACAGTTTGCTGTCAGAATTACATCATAGTGTCTCTTGAGGTTTGCAGTTATTTCAAAGCCTTTGTGAACACAAATTTTTGTCTTAAATTATCTTGATACTGAAATATTACTGAGTGATGTAACATTCATTAAATAACCTTTTCTTTCCATCTTTCTCATTTGTGGAAAAATAGCTGGTGCCTCTTCTGAGAGACAGTGCTTAATCATTTGTGTTCCTATTCCTCATTATGTAACTGAATTGTCTGATAGATGTACCTGTTAAATAGTAGCCATTAATAGGAATGCTCTGCATGTGTAAATAATTGTTATTCAAAACTGCAATTACAGTATGTGTAGAAGCCCAGGGGTCCATAGTTATTCTTTCCAATGTGATTAGTTGCACCCAGGTCCAAAACTGCTGATTTCTGGAAACAGCTCACACTTCCCGACAGCAGTTCTTCACTACAGTCTCCTGCTCCATGGAGACTGGGCCTGTGACATCTCCTCGATAAAGTCATCTGTTGGATCAGTTGTATCATATTTTCCTTCCTAGAACTGTAAATCAGTCCTGGTCAATCCCAATATACACAAACTATTTTTAAGAGTGTGGTATAATTAGGAGACCTCTTTGGCCCACTGGTGTATTGCAGTTCACGTGTTACTGTTTATAATACCTTTTAACATATTCAAAATTTAATAAAATATAAAAAAATGTGCACTTAGTTATACCTAGATAGAACCTAAAGAATAAAGAAAATAGCTGATATATTTCATAAAACCGAACTTCATGGAAAAATATGAGAAAGATTGAGAAAAAGGTATCTTAACTGAGCTTTAAGTCAGGACTCCAGCAGGGCCTTATTTTTCTGGGAACTGTACAAATGCTTTGGTTATAATCCAAAGTACAAATCCAAATTGGGAGATTTTCTGTTGAGTTAAATGGTCTGTGGAGCACTTAGACAGGGAGAGATAACCTGCAACCAAAACGCACAGAAGCTGCAAAGCATGTGAGGGTGGTGAAGGGGACATGCCCACAGCCAGATGGTAGCAGAGTGGAGATGGAGCCCCAGCCTCCCCCGTGCCAAGGGGTGGCCAGGCTTGCCCGCCTGAGCCCACAGGAGCCAGCACTGGCACGGTGCTTGTCTTGGGATGCTGCCTCACACAGAGCTGTTGGCACGACGAGTGCTAGAGCCATTCAGCACAAGCTGTCGCGCACGGTGCCCACTGGCACACAACGGGATCCTGTTCCTGCTCTTACTGTGGTATTTATTGTATATTGATGCAGCTCCACAAAGGCTCTTGTGACTTGCTGGGTTCCTTGCAACGCTCTCTGCTACCGAGTGTTCTGTGCAGGCAGAGCAAGATTGTCTTCCATGTCCCCATGCTCAGCTGACAGCTTTAGACAGCCATCCTGCACCAAGCAGCCAGGCAGTCTTCCTCAAGAGATGTCAGTTCTGGAATAACGTGGAAGAAAGTCCTTGGGAAAAACACCACAACTATTAACAGACCAGAGTATTTTATGACCTGCTATGCTGAAATACTTGTGTAAATAAGCAGGAGATGAAGTTTTCCTATCAAAAAGGCAGTACA
The DNA here is from genome assembly GCA_013400415.1 of Scytalopus superciliaris. Taxonomy (NCBI): domain Eukaryota; kingdom Metazoa; phylum Chordata; class Aves; order Passeriformes; family Rhinocryptidae; genus Scytalopus; species Scytalopus superciliaris. The sequence continues at coordinate 1,145,637 of VXBX01009446.1, forward strand.
CCAATCAAGAATGCTGCTGGTGTTGATCAAGCCTTTTATAGATCTGTTAAACTCTGGAGCAAACAAACAGCAAAGTGCTCAGTAAGTAAGAGGAAGGCACTAAGGCTCTTTGTGATCCAGTTATTAAAAGATGATTGCACAGAAAGTCTACATGGGGGTCTTTGAATCAGAAAGGAAATAGCTGTTGTGAGTCACATGCAGGCTTTTGTTAAGATGTGTTATGATGACACTACCTTGTGACATCACCTGTACCAGCACTCACACTAACCAAGTGCACTTACACCTTGCTGGACAGAAATCTCTTTAAATACTGTAATATAATGTATGTGGTGGGAAATGAAAGGTAAGATTTCAATGGAATCACCCTGAAAACATCCATTTCATATTGAGGTTTCACTGTGAAGGAGTCAGAAGCTCTGGGGCTTCGGCAGCCTTGCCAGCCAGGCTTTGGGCAGGTGAGGATGCAGTACCCATATGCATGTGACTGAAGGCAGAGTTGGAACCTGGTTCCTGCTTCCCTCCTGGCTGACAGTGCAAAGGATGCTCCCTGTGTCAATACCACAACCCACTGCAGTGAGCCCCTGGCTTGAGGAATGGTGAGTACATGCTGATGGATGACTAGGACCTGTAATCCTCATCCAGGGATGCAGGGAACAGCAGTGTGTGAAGTAGAACTGCAGTAAGAAAAGTGGGTATTGCCTGAGGGGAGTAATGTTTTCTTTCTGACACACGTGCACACAAAATAAGAAATTAATGCTACATCTAGTTTTCCCTCGCTTAGCTATCCATGGTATCCCAAATAAGGAAAGTGGTATGTTAATAGGACAAAAGTTGTTAGGCATTCAAATAGCAAAGGAAAAGGGGAAATTTGGACTTCTGACTGTTAAAAGCTAAACAGAAGTCACAGCTGGGGGGAAAGGTCAAAAGTTAAGGTGCGCTACTGGACATTTCCAATGAGATGTTTAATCAAATTTTTCCTTTGGGTATGTTTCAGTATCTCGGGACAGTCCACTGTAAATCTGAAGCTTTATGGAGGTTTATTTGTGCTCCTGCCAGTGCAAGTGAGAGTAAACCTTGGCTCTGGTTACATCCATCTAGAGCAAGCTGTAGCTTGCCTTATCCACAGAAGAATTCCTGTTGACTTCATTAAGTTTTTCATGAGTTGGGACATCTGGATTTGGTACAGTAATACTTAACATTGTGATATTGCTGTAAACACTAGGATGTTTACAGAAATGGGAGACGAATCAGACCCCTGCTAACTATTTCACAGAGGCATAGGGTTTCTTCCAAGAAAAATATCTGAGCTCTCTAGGACAGCATCTGCTCCCAGTATTCTGTTCTGCAGCAAAACCTACATTCAGGAAGATTAAAATTAGCCTCCCTGGATTCCTGTATAAAACTGTCAGCTTGAGAATCTCCTCTACCTTGCAATTGCTAATTGCAGTAATTGTCATAACTGTCAGTGAAATTAATGGGCACTGAGCAGCTGTATGCCATCCCTTGGGAGTTCCAGCCTCAGTCTACCCTGAGTTAGGGCATGCATCCTTCAATAATTAAACACTTGACCTCTGTTCCAAGAGAACAGTAAGTGAACTGCTATGAAAATTGAGGATGAAGATGATGAATATTTAGAAAGGGAGAGCTGTATTTTAGATACACTTCCCTTTTACCCGAGCCTAAATTTTGAAGACTTTCTAAGTTAGATACAATGTATGGTTGCATTTCTGCTAAATATAAATCATGCATTCAAAGCACAAACTGATTTAGCCTATTTTTCTACCTCCTGCAGCTCACGCTCCACTCCAGCATGTTAAGTTTAAACAAATAGCCACCACGACAATTTGGATGACAATTAGTATATAAAAACCTCTATATGCTGCTTCAGGTACACTAAGAACTGGTCATAAACCAGCAGGAACTTTCTGTCTGCTATGTGGTCAGAGCATTTGCAGTGCTCTGTGCCAGAGGTTAGCTGGCAGTGAGAGGGAACTGCAGCCGCTGAGGTGGAATTAACTGGGTACAGTTTACATGGATTGGTCAAGTTGATGCTAAGCCAGTGACTCAGGGGTAAACAGAGAGCTGGGGCTCTCCCTGCACAAACTTTGCAAACACAAGAAATAATCTTTCCTTCATTTTACAAAGTACCAGAGGTTATGCAAATAATTACAAAGGTTGAATAGAAAACATCAGGTTTTTCTCACCCTGGCCAATATAATTAAAATGTTCCCTTACATGATTGTCTTTTTGGAATCTTAGCACCAGCCTTAAACCAAATATATTGGTGGAGTTCTGTCTGTCAGAGGGGAAAGCTCAGTACTACCTGATGATGAGGTTTTCAGCAACCCTACCAGCATGTTTTCACTTGGTTGGGAACTGAGCCCCAGAGAATGAGTCATATTCAAGTAAACATCTTGTGTGGCTGGAGATCATCTCTTCCACATCACCGACTGGGTTTGCTGTTGCAGCAATGTGAAGCTGAGTATCAGCTGTCTACTACTATTGCAATACTCATTATTTCCTTGCTATTCTTCCTAGAGACTTCATATATACACTAAAGGAAGGAAAAGACACTGCAGAACCTTCCTCTATCAGATCATTTTCAGCCTCTCTGAAGAGGCTGCTCTACCCACACTGCCAACAGGAGGAGAGTACTCCAATATTCTCTGCCAGTGTCTGTGTATCATTGCTCTGGTGCTTCAGGAGGTGTTTTTCAGATCAGTCCCTCTGGTACTCGGCCATGAGTGGCCTTGCTGCCTGTGCACTTGTAAAACAGGGTAAGCAGTGCATGGAAAGAGAACATTTTCAGGGCTTCTGCATATGGATGTGGAGTGCTACCAAGGCATCATTTGGTGTCAGTGTAGACACCTTCAGAGCTTTCTGGTTCCAGCAGCCTCAGTGGGCAGTTCATCAAAACTACCGTTTCATACTGAGGGGCTGGAATGCTTCTTCAGTACCAAAGCTTGTGACAAACATTCCACTCTTCCCCATTCCATCCAAAGGTCAGTACAAACAAGCTTTCTGGTGTCTGTGCGTGTACCCAAGTCAGACTTCACCGTGGAAATGGCTGCATAAGTGGCACACACTGCCTTCAGCACCATTACAAGCAAGAACTTGAAAAACAAGCCACACAAATGCCACATTAGGATTTGTTTGTTGCACTAATTGCTAAGATCTGAGCAGAAAGGTCCTGCATCTGACAGGAAAAATAAAGGATGTTCCTTTCCATTCCTGTCTGTTTTTTACTGGGGACACTGTGTGCTAGGCACAGATGTGAGGCAAGAGGTACTTCAATTCTTGCACACAAGACATAAATATTCTGGATCTCCACCAGCCAATTTCCAGTTCCCCAGAATCTATATTTAGCACCACTAATGAAACTGAAAATAAACACCTTGGGTTACGTTTAACAGATGGTTCTTTTTTAGTTTTTCCTTTAGCCATTTTCTAGGTTGCTGCACTGAATTCCAGGGCCACATGACAGCTGAGCCATGCCTTGGTCAGCTGCTGGTCTCCACCTTAAAACTGTGCTGTGGCTGTGAGAGCCCCTGGTAAAGCTCAGAGAGAGGAACCTGTGGTTTTACTAATACTGGAACATAGGCTATGCTTGGTTTCTTGCTCAGTCTTTACTCAGAAGACATTTGTTGCTCTCGCCTAGAAGAGATTGGCATTGGAGAGGTTTGCATTGCTACTAGTTAACGTGATGTTATTTATTAAGGAAATTGTTGGTGGGTGGTTTGAATAAGGAAAAAGAAGGTATTAGGCTTGAACAATTGCTTAAATTATTTCTCAGAGGAAGTTTTTCAAGGTTTCATTGTATTTCACAACTGAAAAATTGGCCTGTGTTAAAAAAAAAAAAAATTAAAAAATAAAAAAAGAGCAGAATTGTTTAAATTATGGAAGTTCTTTGCTGTCAGTATAAAAGACTTATTATGGTTCTGTTGCTACCAGCGGAAAAGGTGCTGGGCTGGTTCCTATTTTCAGTGATCATTAACCACCCTGTGTGACAAGGTGTGGGGCAGTAATTACTGTTTTTCTGACATTGTTCCAGTGATCTCTGAGTCAGGGAAAAGCTAAATTAGATTAGAGTATAATGAGATTTCATGAAGAGCGTCTGAGTCACTCATTCAAACAACCAGGGACAAGAGCTTCCAAACTAAGCATTGTCCCCCAAGATACCCATCCCCACAGCATTAGTTTCCAAACGGAAAGGGCTACCAAGAGATCGGCAAAACAGATCCGAGGAAACATCCCTAGGAACTGCTGACTGCTTTCCTCGAGGGGTGCACATGACACTGTTGCTGAGAGCTGGGCAAACACTGGTTTTAAACACTTTTTTTCCTATGCAGAACAATACAGAGAGCTTCATGAAAGTCCATGCTTGGGGTAAGAGATTGATCCAAACATGAGCCAAAGAGAAGTAGTATTTTCCTAGAAATAAGGCATATATATGGACTGGTTTTGTACTATAGACAGCATCACACATAATTAGGGGCTCATAAGGCATTACCATTAAGTAGAGAGAAGTTGTTACTCTGATCCAACTACTCTGCTGACCTGGGATTTCTGGCAAAATATATTTTAGATACAATACCCAGTTTCTGTAAAAGTTTTTCCTGAGTCATTTTCCTTTGAGAGAGCTAGTCTAAATGCCTCACATCTCCTAGGGGCCAATTTCTTTACTTCATGGTGCATTATGGGGTTTATGGGAAAGCTGCAGTGAGTGGCAGGAGGTATGTCACAGGGAGAAAACACAGCTTACAGAATGGAGTGGAACCATGAAGCATTTGAACAAGAAATTGACACTTTATGTCAAACTGACTCAAAATAGAAACTTTTCATTCTTATATGTCAAGATATTTATTTATACTTTTTTGAATCAGTATTTTCAAAAACTTTCCATTTTATGAAGAAGATACTATTTCGTATTCTGGATGAATATAAAGCTCAAAATAGTAGGAAATTATAAGAAATGGACATTATGACCTTTTTTCCTTTGCTGTGCATTTTCTTACTGAGCCTCAGAACAGTTGTATTTCTACATAAATTTCAATGCAGCAATCCTCTGTTGATCTTTAGGTAGGAAAGTTATGTTAAATCTCAATTAGGATTAATATGATGAAGAATCAACCTGGACTCAGCTGAATATATTCAAATGCTTAATTTTAACATTTATACAGAAATCAATGAAACCCTCCTCTGTACCAAAGACCTGACTGTATTCATCTACATTAAACAAATAGGGTATTTTTATGCCTTCATCTCTGAGATTTTTTCCTTGTAATCTGTATAGTTTCATTTTCTCTCAATGACAATCACATATTCATGTAGTCAGATTCACTGTAATAATGTAAAACATGCTGAATTTGGACAGACAGATAATACAAGGCTGTGGATGTCATGGAGAAACAGCTCATGCAGTACAGTGGGCTTTCTAGACATTAAATTTAATCTGAATTCAGATGCCTCACTAGACATCTTCCTGTCAGAGGAAAGAGGGGAAATGATAAACCATTTTCTCTTTATTTCTTTATAATTCCCTCAGTAGTAAAGAAAATTGAAATTGGTGATGTTGGCTCAAGGAGACAACTCCAGACCATCAACCTGGTGAAAGACCAGAATGTTTGAACAAAACAGACAAAACAACATCTATGCCATCCCTTTCCTGAGTTCAGCTGCAAACCTCTTCAGCTGAATGTTGTCTGATTATTTCAAGGACTTTATACAAAATAAGACCTGTTTCCCATCTGGCATAAATCAGCAGAGCCCCAGAGAAGTGAGATGAAGAAGATCTTCCCTAAAGGCTCTTTCCTGAATCAAAGATGAAAGGTTATTCCTGTCATTCAGTCATTGGTTTCTGAAGCATTGACAAGAAACCATCAGACTTTTGTCACTTTCCCCTCCAGCAAGATTCTGTAGCTGGGAATCTTGCCTCATTCACTATGAATCTTGATGGAGAGCAAGTTAAAAAAATATCAGGAGTCCTTAAATACAAGAAAGCTTGCAACAAAACCTCAGTCCTATCATAGTTCTATTAGTATTTCTACAAGAGTAAAGGTTTGCTTTGCAATTCCCACACTTGAATATTTTATCTGTCTCTTTTCTCTTACTTTCACATAAACAGATAACAATCTTTACATCATGTTTCACAAGTGATATAATATATTCCATCCAGCTTGGTTTATCATGTGAAAATACTTTTTCAGTCTTGAGTCAAAAAAAAAAAAACCAAACGTGTTGATGGGTAAAACACTTCTATTTTCTCAATTTATTATGTATTTTGCTGATTTGTGAGAGATTTGCATTCCCACTTGTTGACTGTAGGCAGGTAATGCCATACAGTGACTTGCATTTCAGGGTGCAAGAAGAGATGATGTGGAAAATAACATGAATACAGTAAAATCCAACTGTTCTTTGCATGCATTTTGCTGGAACTGGATAGGAAACACCTACATGGTGTTTACTGATTTGCTTTGACCTCTTACATAATGCTGGGCAATTTATTACTCTCTCAGTTCATTTACCAAACCTAGATGAAAAATTAATGTTTGTGTGGTAAGAAGGGGAGGTGGTGGGCAGAAATACAGAACTGGAAGTTGAATTTTGCAATGTGCTCCAATTAAGGAGAACAGAATTATAAAGATACCAAAACATTTGATATTTTAATGAATTGTTTCATGTTGGAAAAGTAAAGAAAAAAATATGTCAATGCCTTCAGAAAGAAACATGTTGGTTGGCTTTAAAATCACATTTCTCGTTTTCCAATTAACCTGGGGAAAAACTGAGCATTTGAACTGACTCAGAATGTTCCTGTTTGTTGGTCTGCTTGTTTTATCAGAGATAAAAATACATTTAATTTCCATCCAGACCATTTTTTGTTGTTGTTTTCTTTCATAAGTTTGGCAATGGATTCAAGAAAGCCTTTATTTGCCTAAACATACCTAGGTTTAGGTTATTGGAAATGTGATCTGTTATGTAAGAGTGTGGTTTAACCCCAGCAACCAACTAACCCCACAGAGATGGTCACTTCCTCACCTTTGGTGGGTTGCGGGAGAGTATCAGAAAAGGGAGAGAATTTATGGGTTGAGATAAAGACAGTTGAATGGGAAAGCAAAAGCCACACACAGAAGCAAAACAAAACAAGGAATTCAGTCACTGCTTCCCATGGGCAGGCAGGTGTTCAGCCTTCCCCAGGAAAGCAGGGCTCCATCACATCTGCTGGTTACTTTGGAAGACAAACACCATCACTGCAAATGTCCCACCCTTCCTCCTTCTTTCCCCAGCTTTACATGCTGAGCATGTAATATAGTCTGGAATACCCCTTGGGTCACCTGGGGTCAGCTGTCCCCAGCTGTGTCCTCTCCCACTCCTTGTGCACTGGTGGGATGAGGTGAGAAGCAGAAGAGGCCTTGATGCTGTGTGAGCACTGCTCAGAAGGGATGAAAATATCTCTGTATTATCAACACCATTTACAGCACAAATCCAAACCACAGCCCCTTACCAGCTACTGTGAAGAAACCAAACCACCACAGCAAGAAAAATTTTGCAGCATAAATCAAACAGTAAAATTGGAGAAAAGTTTATACTGGAGCTCCCTAAATCAAACTCAGAGGATTTTGTTATGCATCTGCAGTTCAGATGATCCAGGCAGATGATCAGACATAAAAGGTTGGCCCTCACAATTCAACAGCAAAACTCTGCAAGAAAAAGTCCCAGTGCTTCAGCCTGCATTACTCCAGAGCTGTGTACAGAGCAAAAATGAGAGGTCTATGCAGCTACCAAAGACATTTTGCATAAATGAGGGTATAAATCTCCTTAGTGTCCTCCATTAGTGCAGCTCCTGTGCATCCCGAGGGTCTGCAAGCAAGAGTTCTCCATGCCATGGCTGAAAGTTTGATTCTAAGAAAATACCCAAGCCTCCATTTTGATATTTGAACGCATGCTCTTTCTGCTGTAGTGCATAGCTACAATTAATAGCTTCATGTTTGTTTTATTCCTTAGAAATTAAATGTTATGTTTCAGAGCCTGGAATGTGTGTATATAAGGTAATGACCATCCAGCTACAAAATGAGCTGATACTAATACATAAAAAGCTCCTAAAAATGAAAATTCAATTGCAGATCCACAGTACACCTCAAAGACTCCAAATGCCATGGTATTGAAAAAGGAAATGTGACTAACTGAGAAACAAGAGTGGCAATAGGCACAGCAGCCTGCTGTTGAAAAGGAATCTTTTTTTTCCCCCTAAATTCCATGTTTATTTCTTCTGGTGCTGCAGATGGAGTGGCTTCAATTGCAGAATAGCACTTGTGTTTGAGGATTAAGCACATGCTTATGTGTTTTCTCTGTCTTTTATTGACACTGCTGCCCTGTGTAAATTTCTTATTATTCACCTAAACATCTGTGAGGCCTGCTGATATTTCTAGAAAATTTTATTAACATGAATAATTTGCATAAACTTAATGCATCATTTAAATAACTAATATCACTAGTAAAATGTTAGTAGCATTAGGCAGTGGAAGCAATTATGCCTATTCTGCAAAACCGTAAATTTTCTTTAAAAGACTGACAGACATTAATCAAGGAGTTAATATTGCTCAAAGTCCATGGGAACAGATCTTTGCATAGACAAGAACAAAAACTTGCTATATGTGCAGTTTCAGAATATACATTAAAGAAAGAATCTTACAGCTATAAAAAGGTCAAATTTAGAATATTTACCATAGCTGTATCTTTAGAGAAAAACTTCAAACAAGGCACAGCACCTTTCTCCACTTACTTTTACACTTGGATTAATAGCCATAATTGTAATTCACAATATGAATTAATAAAATATGCAAAAAAATAACAACAAACAAATGTGCACACTGGGGAAAAAAAGAAGAAAAACTGTTTCCCAGAAGCCAGGGGGTATGGAAGGAAGGGACATGTGAGTGAGACTGCCTGAGTTTTAGGTTTTAAGCACCTATTACCAAAAAGGTGATGTGTACTTTTGGCTTCACCACCTTATGGTGGTAAGGTAGAGGGTGAGTTTAATCATGTCTGGCACCAGATGTTTGAAATTACCTTAATGAATGTTCTTTTACTCTTAAGCTGCTCTGCTTTGAGAGCCAACAAAGCCTGGCTCCTTACAAATTTGTATATCACCTCCTACCTTCACCCCACTGCCATGACACCAGCCTCTGTCAACCCATCCACCACAAAGTTTTGTTTCCTTTCAAGTTTTCTAGAGCATTTACCTTCTGTCAAGCATTCAGAAAATCTACTCCAGAGCCCCGTAGGCTGGAAGAGATCCTGCAGACCTTGCAGTCCCACCTTCTTTCGAAAGCTGCTGTTCATCCAGGACCTCAGCAGCCCAAGCCTGGAGTGTTCCCTCTCCTAGACACTTGCACATTAATTCCCCTAGATGTCCTTCACCTCCTTTTTGGTCCTTCAACAGCACCTCCAAGCATACACCACCATCCCACCATGCCTCTGGCTGGGTGGGAAGCAGCCTGGGACTGGCAAGCCACATGTTTGTTGGGTCAATGTGCCAACAGGGCTGCCAGCAGCCCACTTCCAGGGAGGAATGGAAAGATGTTCCCTTCCCCCTCTCAGCACTGACAAAGTTTCCCTTCTCCATCTGACTTGCTTTACATGCAACATGTGTGAGTGAACCCTTACTGTGCTTGGGAACCACACCTCTACCACATGTGGCTGAGCATGGGCTGTAGGCTCAACAGCTGCCAGGACTCTGCTGGCAAAACAGATGGTGTGGGGCTTCAACTAATGCCCTGCAGCTCCTGCCTTTGGGTGCCTCACTGCAGTGGCCTGAAGTGTCCCCTCAAAGGTACTGAGAGCAAAAGCAAGCCTGGAGCATGTGCCTAAGGCTCCCCTCAAAGTACCCCATTTCAAAAGCCAAACTCCGGAGCAGAGCAGGCTGTGTGCTGCTGGTGCAGTGCCTGACTCAGGAGAGGAGAGGTCTCTCTTCATGTCTCAGTGCTAAGAAAATAAACATAATTGTTATTAATGATGATTGCTTTTTAATGGAGTTATGTGGTGCATAAAAATAGAAATGATCTCTTTATGAGGGTTTGTACAAACAGCAGCTGCTCACAAATCTCCTTGTCTCCTAATATTTCTTTATTAACTTTCAGACTTCTGATGATGCACATATTGTCTTCATGAGCACAATACAGAGATTTCTCCAGTATAATTGCAAGAACCTCTATCAATACTGTGTTTACTTGCCAATACCCACTACAGCTACATGGCACAATGACCTGACAGGGAGAATAAAATTGGTGTTGACATCAGGTAATTCTACTTTTCCTCCTAAGCGGAGCTAGTAAACTTCTCTATTTAAAGATCTGCTAAGAGAACCCACAAAATTCAGTCTAGGGGTGTTCCTTGCCCTAAAAGAGTGCCTTTTCACATGGCCTTTGTAATAAAGAATGAGGCTGGCAGAATTTGCTTTGATCTGCTTCAAACTGTAAGATCTCATCATTAATTTACATACGTACGATGCCTGACTGCAGTGAGGGTTTAGCTTCAGTTGTGGCCTCTTTCCAGGCCACAAAGGCCTGCACATTTTCGGTACACTTAATGGCATCCTGTAGATCAAAGTCTCACAGTCAGAAAGCTCTTGAGCTTATGCTTTAGTTTACCACAAGGATTGTGACAAACACCTAGAAATAGCTTCTCCCTCGGGGGGAAAGACTCACAGGACTGGCCACTTCTTGTTTTTGTGGAAATCAAGTGCCCCATGGTTCTGAGCAGGGAATTTCTGGGTCACACACTGGCCACTGGGGATGAATATACTGTCATCCCATGCACAACAGTGTGGGGGCACCCGGCTGTGTCACACCTACCCTGTGCCAACAACGTGGAGGGGACACGCGCTTGCATGGACGAAGGGCTTTGGAAACACTGAACCCAAGCAGCTCAGAGTGCCTGGGCAGAGCAGTCACACAGGGACAGCAGGATACACTGGCTCTACCATGTTTGGTCTGACAGTGTGGGCAGGTCTGGGCCAACTTCAGTATTTCTCTGAAAAGTTTAGCGCAGCCTTTCTTGCCACAGCTCCCAATTCAGCAGAGTGCTCAGTTCATGCTGCACTTAATATGCCTGTGTGCTAGTGACTTCAGCAGTATTTGAGTTAGTTTCTGGCTTTGCTGAGCTCACTTTCATCTATCATCTGGCAAACAGTGGTATCAGAAGCACAGTGTGTCTGGCACCACCAAAGTTTTGAAAATATGCTGGTTCCTATGATTTTAAAAGCTGTCAATTTCTTTCTTAAAATAAGAAGCTCTTCAAAGACTCAAGACAGCAATTCAAATTTAAAAGCACCAAAATATGGATAGCTGTAAAGCATGTGAAGAGTGATTTTTTAGACATGCTTTTTATGAACTATTCATGGACTGTCTCACTGTAACTGTAATTGATCTGAATCATTCACAGAACAATTATTCCAAATACAGAAGATGGGACTTTCTCTGTCTCAGTGTAAGTTTTAGGATATATGAACTGTTATGGTATTTTTAACTCTGAAGGATAGCATTTTTGTCAAAATCAATTTGGTATGTTATAGGGTTATACTGGGTTTGTGTGATAAGCTTTTGGTTGCAGTGGGGGCTGCAGAGGTGTCTTCTGTGAAAAGGTGCCAGAAGCCTCCCCTGTGTCTGATAGAGCCAATTCCAGCCAGCTCCAGGACAGACCCACCATTGGCCAAGGCCAAACCCATCAGTGACAGTGGCAGCACCTCTGGGATCATGTATTAAAGAAAGGCAGGGAAAAAACCTGCTGCTGAGCAGCACCTGCAGAGAGGGATGAAAATATGTGAGAGGAACAGCTCTGCAGACCCCAAGGTCAGTGAAGGAGGGGGAGGAGGTGCTCCAGGGGCCAGAGCAGAGATTGCCCTTGCAGACTGTGGTGCAGACCATGGTGAGGCAGGCTGCCCCATGGAGGTCCACAGTGGAGCAGAGATCCACCTGCAGCCCATGGACAACCCCATGCAGAGCAGGTAGATGCCCAAAAGAAGCTGTTACCCCATGGGAAGTCTGTGCTGGAACAGGCTTCTGCCTCTCCGGTGACCCTTTGGAGAGAGAGAGCAGTACACACTGGGACAGTTTGTGAAGAACTGCAGCCCATGGGAAGGACTTTGAGAAGTTTCTGGAGGACTGTCTCTCATAGAAGTAACCTTACACTGAAGCAGGGGAAGAGGACGAAGAAGGAGCAGTGGAAACAACATCTGATGAACTGACTGTAACCCCACTCCATGTCTCCCTGCACCACTGGTGAGGATGAGGTAGAAAAACTGTGAGGGAAGTTGAACATGGAAATAAGGGGAGTTGGGGTGAAGGTGACTTTAAGATTACATTTTATTTCTCATTATCCTACTCTGATTTTGATTGGTAATAAACTTAATTAATTTCCCTGAAGTCAAGTCTGCTTTGCCTCTGATGGTAAGTGATCTCTCCCTGTCCTTACCTTGACCCATGAACCTTTTGTTATACTTTCTCTCCCCTATCCAGCTGAGTAAGCAAGTGATGGAGTGGTTTTGTTGAGCACCTGGTGTCCAGCGAGGGTCAATCCACCACAGTGATTGGGGTTTTTTTCAAATACTTTTGAGATGAAGGATGGAAGACAGACACTGATGCCGAAAAGCTAATCACTATCACAGAATCATTTAAGTGGGAAAAGACCTTTAAGATCACCGAGTTCAACCGTGAACAAAAGAGAGCTCTCACTGATACTCAGTAAACATCAACATTTAATCAATTGAAGAGGCTTAATGATGTAACAAAGGGATCCAATTTCAGTTGTTAGGCACAGGGGGTTTTATATAAATATGGTCATTAAGAGTGTTACATAAAGAACTTTAGAAGGACAATGACAACCATGTTTCCTGTGAGGCCAGAGTGCTGAAATGACAAAGAGATAGAAGAGAAGACTATGACTCACAAAGCTCTGTCATGGGGTACTGTGCTCTTTCTGTTGCAGTGATGACCACCACAATGACTACCCTGAGATGTCAGCCCCAGGTCTTTCACTCGACTCCTGTTCATACTTCCCTATTCATGCATCATTCTGGTTCCTACAGTTTTCCCTTTTCATAGGAAATTTCCATTATACACGTTTCAGATTGGCGTAATGAGTGATGAAGTGATGTGGCTTGCATCAGACTTTAAGCCACCCTTTGCTGTGCCCCCATAATGATGGAGGCAGTCAGACAGTAATCGAAACAGAGAGTAAACAACTCACAAGAAAAATACATTTAAGAGGTGTTACACATAAAGGATACCACTAAAAAGGTTGTATCCTCCCCTAGCTGGTACATAATGCATGGCTTTTGGTAAAGGGAGGAGATCACAGAGAATGGGAGGCTTGAGAAACACAAGAGCCTCCTGTGACAAACCTGCCATAGCTGACCAATGGAGAAGGCATCCTGGCTGCGATGAGTCAGGAGCAGAGTCAGGCCAAACAGCATATTCACTGCTTTTGTGATACATTTTCTCCTTTTGTGATACAGCTCCTTGTCTGGCTCTCCTGCTTTTGAGAAAGAGATGTTCCTGCACGTTTCTGAAAAATGTATTTTTACTAGAGAAAATATGCAGTGAAATTGAATATTTTCCCACAGGAATATATTAACTAATATAATAATAAGAGAAATTATATTATAAGAAATTATATCATTATAAGAAATTATATTGTTTCTTATTTTTATAAGACAATAATTGAAAGAATCAATCCTTTGAGGAAATTCACTGTGCTTCATTTGGACTTGATAGGCTATGAACAAGATGGAAGCTATTCCAAACAAAGGTCCTTACTTTATGAGATGAAACACTTGAAAAAGAGCTTTTTAAAACATTCAAGTAGTAATTTCTTGAATTCTTATTTCTTGGGGAACAAGAAAAAAAGATTAACTTTTCCTTTCAATTCAGGACAAAATGAAAAGTCAGGGTAGAAATCTTCCATGGAGGAGAAATTCTCTGTATTGACCAACACTATCACAAGATCATTAGCTGAGCAATACCTACAGTCTGACCATAAAGCCGTACATATTTTCTTATGGCTATAAGTTCCTAGGTAATTTTACTCCAGAATTTAAGAAAGCATTAAAATAGTCACTAGCTAATGCAGGTGGGAAAGAAAACTTTAAATATGTTAAGTAAATGCAGATTTGCATTGTGATACCTCTGTAAACCTGCACAAAGCACATACTTCTGCAAGGAGTTTGCAGTTCATCTCTATGGATTACAACAATGAAGACTGACAATAATTTAAATATATTACCTTTTCACTCACAATAATCTGAGCAGAAACACCAAGCTAATGTGTTTATCTGCTGGTAATGAGTGGAATGACAAGCCAGGGATGAGCAATAGCTGGTGCTGCAGATTGCAGGGACAAGTACATGGGCTGCTGCCTGACAAACCATCAGCTGCTCTTGATCCAGGTTAAGATATTGCTAAACTGCTATCTTCCAGCTGCACATCATGTCTTCCTTCCCAAATCCTCATCTCTGCTGGTTTACCAGCTCAGCTGAGTGCTCTGGGTTACAAAGAGAAGCAAGTATGTCACAGAGCAGCAGGTTTTAATTTGGACCACTGTGAAGAAGCAGGTTATTGAGTATGACCCAAATAGGCAAGTTAGCAGACGCTGTCCCCCACCCCCATCAGGTTTCTTTATAAAGTATGCCCTTTCCCTCAGGGCTTGCAGCTGGATGCACGTAACCCTTCATGTAATTTTTGGTGGCAGCACTCAAACACTTCTACTCAGAAATAGACATGCTAATAATTTTAGGGTGATCCATCTTCTAATTGCAAGTTGAATCTTTCAAGAAGATGATCATCACAGCTTTCACTTTAAGGGGCAATTTTAGATTTTACAGTCTGCAGAAAAGCTGACACATGTAAAAGCTTGAAATAAATAAAACAAAAGAAATAAGAGATACTGAGGATTTCAGCTAGTGAAAATCTTGTTCTTTGAGGCAAATTTATTTACAATAACAGAGTCACTCTTCCCTGCCCCTCTTCAAGTAGACTATCTGTTTCCATCTTTCATTAAAAACTCAAACCCAAACCATTTTGATTCAGGACTGGCACCTGTTCCCTGGAGTTACAGTTTTATTACTTTGTGATCCAATTCTCCTCTATAGAAAAGATGCTTCTTTTTTTTTTTTTTTTTTTTTTTTTTTTTTAATATGAAAGATATCATAACATCTGCAATGTGTCCAGAGTATCCAGTTTATAGGGTGCTGGATCTATACCTCCCAATAGGAATTGGTATTGTCAGCAATTTACTTTCTGACAGTATGTGAAATAATAAAATATATAACAAAAAATAAAACAAAAAATATTTTACCATTACTTTTCCATGAATTAATTTTTTCATTTTTGTGACCATCAAACTGGCCCAATAAGAAAGCCCCCCTTTTTCATTTATATTTTTATTTATATTAAGAACTTACAATATAGTATTCTTCTCCGAAATACAGTAAATGTATGCAATGGTGTCAAATGCACCTTATTGTACATTCAAATATTTGCAACAAGTCACACACAAAGACTGATTGCAGATGAAATTAATTCGGCACTTCACTTTAACAAGCGAGCAAGCAATAAAATACTAGGTCTTTGTTCACTCCTAGCACTAAACCACATCTGTCTCAGCAGCTCAGCAGCCTCAGTAATGACACCAGAGAGATGACCTGCTCCTCATTTACAAGAAGAAGTTCAATAATAATAATTCTTGCAGCAAGCATGTGCAATGACTCAGCAGAAATGAAAGAAAGGAGCAATCAGCAAAGGTTTTTATTTAGTCTTACACTCACAGCTAGATAGCAAATTATCTAACAATGATTAATTAGCAAAAATCCCATCAAAATCAATGTGTGTTTTATTTACATTTTTTTGGGCTAATATGTTATACTATTTCTAGATCAGTCTGTCCAGTGATGTGCACAGGAAAAAAAAAAGTTCTGTACTGATGCTAGTTTACAGCTTAAATTACACACTTGTAGTCCCAAAGGAAAACAAACAGCAAAGAATCTGTCTCTCTCTGATCAGACAAGGTAATGTAGTACCAGAAAGCACACAATATTACTTGCTCCTGGAGGAGTTATAACTAGTTGACATTTACAAGCATTCAACTAATGAATTATGGGGTCTTGAAACAAGAGTTCTCCAATGGGAGCACTATAATATTCCATCCAGAACAACAGATTCTTTTATGCTGATGTATTCTATAGCATTCTGATAATAGCAAGAAGATTTATTATCCAAAGTCCAGAGGGGAAATACTTTGTAGATCGGAGAAGAAAATATTATATCATGTTCTCCATGCTTATGAGAAGCTATGACACAAAATACAATATCTACTTGATAGGTTTCAGGTATTAGAGGTTTAGTCATTAATGGCAGCTGCCTCATGACAACAGTTTTGTGAATCAGTTTGTTTCTTTAAAGATATGTCTGAAAGTCCCCATGCTGACATTAAATAAGGGAAGAAATCAAAGCAGAAAGCACTGTGACATTTTGGAAATGGACTCCAAACCAGATGCTAGGTCTGACAGTCACAAGATTGGCAACGCACTCAACAAACAAAGTCTAAGAAAAACAGTACTGAGATTTGCTTCTGCTTCCAGATATAAATGTCGGTTGTTACTTCAGACCTTGTTATGTAAGTTGTCCACAAAACAACATGGACCTCCTTTAAAAAGACAAAACCCAAAAACTTTAGCAACACGTGATCTTACTGAATCAGTGCTTCGTTTACCTTGTGATTCAAAACCTTTGCAACCCAATGTCCTCAGATTCATAAAATACTTTTGAAGGGCATAAATAAGTCATATAGCATTGGATCTGATTTATTTTATTTTTCCTGAAGGCCTCATCTAATGCTGAGGAAAAGAAGGAGATCATGGCACCATAGGGGGCAGGGCCCATTCCATACTGACCATTACTAATGTGAGAAAGAAAGACACCTTAGGATGTATCTGCAGAATGGGTCTTGATTTCATCATAGGGAGTTATCCAGTAGTGGTTGTCTTAAAAGGACCAGAATTTCCTTCTGTGTCTATTATTATAAACTGTAGCTGTGTTACATTTACCCATCCATATGAATAGAACTGAAGGGAGAGGATAAGAAGGCCTTAAAAATGCATTGCTGACCTTAGATCTTCTTCAAAATGTGCAGTCTAATAACATCACCATCTCTTTGCCAGAGTTGACCCCATCTTCTCTTTGTGGAGTAAGGCAGACTCTTGCCATGCAAATTTTTTAGGTTTTGGAATGAAGCAACAGGGAGTTCTTAGCCTATCATACAGCAAGTGGCCTTCCTCAGCCTTATGCAGCTGTTAGCGCTTATGATGTCCAAGGCCCATAAAGATGAATACATTCAATCCCCTGCTCCCAAGCAAGAAATTGGCCTGCCATAGGAAAATCTTATGGCTACAAATGAAGTCTTGCCTATTGCCTCCTTCTGCAGACCCTTTCTTTGGTATTGCAAAATATCTAGCACATGTGTTTATGAAGAAGAGATAGCTCCAGCCCTAGTAACGTCCATGCACAGCTGTGACTGGAGGGAGTTATGGGCTGAGAGCCCGATCAGTGAAGCAAGGTTTTATTTTAGTCTCTGCAGCTGACCTGGATGTTCAGTTCTGGGCATGCTGCAAGGGTGTGAAAGGGGTAGAATTTCTGAATCCTGATCTGTTTTACTATGGATGGTGAAAGTTCTTCCTTAATTCCCAGTCTTGTTTTAGAAATTCACTATTTTTGCAGAACTGAATCAAGACAATGACATGCATATCAAGATCTTTTCCCCAGATGATTAAGCACTTTGGGAATTCCCTTCCCCATTCCACCCATGATGCTGAGAGATTCACTATCGTTGCTCACTGGAGTTCCCCAGCATCATTCGCAAGAACTTGATCTCTATATATAGGGCTTGGAGAGAGGGAAGGCTTTGTCCTTGGAAAAAGGGAGTGTGCAGGATGCCAGATTTGACTTGTCATTGCAGGCACAAGCAATTAATATGAAGGAATAACCTATCTTCTCTTTGCAGAGAGTCTTGGTTGAATCAGTCTGCTTAGGAAAAAAAAAACAAACAAACAGGGGAAGCAAGGACATTAATCTAAAAGGCAAATTTTACTAATAACTTAAAAGTACAAAGTACATAATTTTGCCCATATCCTTCTAAATATGAACATTCATTGTAATATTGCTTTCCTGGTTAAAGCCTCTTCCCACTAGACTTCTTCTCCTCAGGATCACATTGATAGCCTTGTGTCTTTCATTGTCATGCCAAAACTGCCTCTGATTTAACTGCTTTTGATATAGCTGTCAATGTTGCCATGAAGAGGCAACAGTGTATAAGCCATTCTTTGAAACAGCCATCATAGTTGCATCTGCCAGTCACCAAAACTTTGGTCAGACTTTCTGATTTATATAGAAATTTGTTCCATATGGAAGTAAGCTCTGACAATAAAATAATTATCTTTCTAGATATGAAAAATCTATATAATTCTATATAGTGTAGAAATATAACATACAAAGATATTATACGTAAATATGTTATTCTATATATTATAGACAGAAATATAAATCTAAATAAGCAAATAAGGACATTTCTTTTTGTCATATGTACAAATACTGGAGACCAAGAAATAGAAAATTTTCAAGCTCAATAAGCATATCTTTCAAACCTGAGCTCAGTTCCTAACATATCTTCTAGTATGTCTTTTACCATCGTAGTGGTTCACACTAACATGTACAAAAAACCCTTCCCATTTTGGACATAACCACCATTGCCAGTAACAGCTCTGAAACATAAGTACAATTGGGAAAGTTGGTAAAAACCTCCATGGCATAGGAGTAAAACGTCCAAGTTTAAACTCCACTAACTTAGGTTCATTGCTGTTGCAGCTGAGTGTATCCCCTGCATGACTAAAATCAGGTGATTGGGAATTAATTCTCAGACAGACTGCTGGTACCTCTTTGTGAATGATACTCTTGCAGAAAAAAAATAAATCCCACAACTTTTCCAAGAACTGCATTGATTTGGAGCAGTAGAAAATGAACTGTGGTATAGCTACACTTACGCAAGCTGCCCTGGGCTGTCTATGGCTCCAGGTCTTTGTCTGCAGGTTCAGGCCACTGTTGACCTCAAATGACTTAGAACAAGCCTGTCTGTGAAAAAAGTTAGGGTTAGTTAGTGTTCCACAACAAGTCCTCTAAGGAGCAGATAGTCCTGCTTTGGCTGCAGGACAAGCTGTCTTGTGTCTCTGGAGTACATGATGTATTGGTTTGTATATATAGGTGTCAGAACCCTCTCTTGAAAGAAGATATCTCCTATGCAGGGCCTCATAGAGCTGGTAGAGCTGTTCTTTCCTCTACTTGTTGAGCTTTAGTTCCTAAGCATGCAGTTTTACACATTAATTGATTTTTTGAGACGTGTATACAGGCCTGATACTTTGCCATTTTTTTAATCAGAATTGCACTAATTATGGCAGCATGATCAGAAGTAAAAGATTTGACTCCATTCCCCACACACAATTTTTTACAGTCCCATTATTCAAAAGCTAACAAACAACATGGAAGGAACTCCAACCAAGTGATTAATAAAGTGGCTCACTAGAAATGAGAAGGTTCCACGTAGCCTAATACAAAACACCAGCATGTTTTTAAAGTAAAAAATGTGACACTGCTTTGAACTCTTATCACTGTCTGAGATTAAAACTGAAGTCTCCTGTAATCCAAAAAAATTTAAATGTACTGATGCACACGTCATGATGTGGCTTGATTTCCTTGCCAGTGTACTCTTTTGGATTAGCACCATGTGTGCAGCCCAACCAGATGTTCCTGTATGACTAACACCTTCCTGATCAGCCCTAATGGCTGGGAACTACCATGCCTTCCTGTCAGTAAGCTTTGATAAAAACTATAACTAGAAGTTTTGAGGCACATATGGTTGATCGTTTACTGGGGAATCAACCAGCTCTAACTGCATTCCTGTTAGTCTTGACTCTCCTTCTCACCTATCATGATACTGCCAAAGCCAGAAATAAGCTACAGTGTTGTGCAGCAGGCAGTAGTGTGTATATGATATTTTGATCCTTGCTTCCCCTTGCAGCCCTTCGTGGCACTCCCAAATTCAAACATTTGATGTAGTTCTGTGACTTGACCTTCAGCTCCTTTCCCCCTCAGATAAAGCACTAAAGTGGCATTTATCACACCACCAGTTCTGTGAGGGAAAACCAAAAAGAAATGAAAAGCACTAGTGGCTCACTGAATCTTGCTAAGTCTTCTGAATCAATTACCTGTGTCGATGCTGGCTAGCTTTTTTACTTTTAAAATACAATAGATCTCCAATAGCATCTTTATTTCTAAAACAAATTGTGTAGTTTGCAATTACTAAAACCAGAAAAGTCACACAGCCAAGGCTGTCTAGTAAGAATATTCCTTAACATATGGAACAAATAATAACACTAACAGGTAAAAGCTGCTGAAGTTTAGCTATACAAAGAGCTTGTCAGTGCCAAAAAGAATGAAATCCAATAAAGGTGTTATGTCACTGTTATTTTGTTTAATGAGGAACTCCATCTCTGCTAAAACCCAGTTTAAGCCCCGGACGTACAACGATCCTCCTGAGCACTGCAGCTTCCAAGTCAAATTTGCTGTGAGCTCAGAGATGTCTCCTTGATGCAGCCATGCAAAACTCAGCCATTCACACAGAACCACCAAACGTGGTGTCAGAGAGGCCAGCTGTTCCCTCCTCCTACTGCTCCAAATAAGACACAGCTCCATCAGGTTTCCTATGACTACGCTCTTATAAGACTTAAGCAACTTAAGGATGAATTCAGTCCTAAAGTGCAGTCTAGCCTAGCTGCCACCCATAATGGAAGATGCAACCTCACACGGTAGAGCATCTTCCCTTCAGACTGGAGACTGATCCATCCTCTCAGTCGTACCATGGAGAATGAAGCCACTGTGAAAGCACAGAAGAGACCCACAGGTCTGGAAGCAGTCTCCTCCCCATGCAAGCAACCCCAAGCTGAAGAGGCAGTATCATATCCCAGAAAATCATATCCTACACATGTGTACGGCACTCAAGTATTTTGGGTATCTCTTGTTTAGAACATCTTGTTAAAGAGAAGATGCTTTGCTTGAAAAGGTATAACCATAAAGGCATTAAAGGAAGTATCAAATCTCTTGATGGGCCTAGGTTGCAAACACTCAGGAGCTGCAAAAAACTTTTGAGGTCTCTGTTGTTTGGAAACATCCTGTTGTTAAAGCTGTGCAGTGCGAATTGCATATGTGGCTTTGTGGGCAGATCTCAGCTGTTTATTTTTACACACTGCTAAATACAAATGCCCAGGCATTAGTCAATCTACTTGCAAATGTATTTTGGAAACATTTGTAATTTCCCTCCCTCCCCTCCATTATCTCCACTTATAAAGAATGTCCAGACACAAATACCCACCAGTGAAAGAAAGACTGTGATTGTTAGAATTTGAAACTAGAAAGTGCTTAAATAATTCACATTTTGTAGAAATTGACAGCAAAGGAATCGCACTTTGCACAACCTTACGAATAAATGTAGTTTATTTTACATACAGTTACTGGCTTACAGGAGATTATTTGCACACCTCAGCAACTGCCTCAGCAGGCTTTGGTACAGGCTTTGTCTCAAATGAGAGGAAAGACACCAGTTACTCTGCTTCAAGGATCAATTTACACTTCACTCTTCTGTTGACTTCAGTGACAGCGTCATGTACTGAACAATGCTGGACCAGACACAGATACTTATTTTCCATTTATGAGTAACCAGAATGAAGTTTCAGTCATTTTGGATTTAAGCCAGTAGAAAATAGCCTCTCCAGTTGTTCACCCACTGAATCCTCAAAGACCTTATGGCTTGCAGGTCAATGGTACTAAGCCAAATTGTATGATTACAACTTGCCTGATTACCTTAAATAGCATTTCATGAGAATGATGATGATTGTCTGGTGGGATACAATGGAATAGCTCTGGAACCATGAACAAGTATATGCACTAAAGCATTAGAGAAGCAGCAGATTGTTCCCTGAATGACTGCATGACCAGAGAAGTCCCAGCTGAGGTATGAGAAAGGAAATCCAAGCCACAGAAATTCATTCTTCTCACTCAAAAGAAGCAATGAAAATAAAAAGCCCCGCTTCTGTCATAGAAGCCCAGTTCCAGCGCACAGCCAGTCAGTGACAGAAACACTGTAATACCCTGTGTAATTAATACCTCTGCGGCAGGCAGATCTCAGCCAGCCAGCAAGTGTACTCCACCGTGGTGAGAACAGGCAGCACAGTAAACTTCACCTGCCCCATAGCAGACACTGCCAGTAAGAGGCAGTTGCAAAAACTGCAACTGTCTACATGGATTCTGCCCAGCAATTTATATAATTGCCTGCTGAGCAGATGAAATGATTTTGCTTGGCTTCTCTGAGTCACAATGCCAATCCCTACCATCTTCTGGAACTCACTTGGCTAGATTATTATATCCTGATCCTATAATCAAACCTATGAAGGATAAAAAGCGCCTGTCCTCAGGATGAAGGAAGATCAAGGCTATAGTATAAGGGTGGGGCAAACCTGAGAGTGCTTATTATAGGAAGTGCTGGCAGTGATGCCTCAATATTAAGGTCATCTTATGCTTTGTTTTACGTACCTAAAGTGAAAATGATGGCTTCCATCTCTCTTTCACTGTCTTTAGAGTAAGAAAAGGCAAGAATCTTCTAAGATGTTAAATGTCCAAACTTGCAACAGTCAAGAGTCTTTTACTTATTCCCCACCGAGCCTGGGTTAGGTGCTGAGGGATTCAGAGGATCTATTTGGCTTCTCTTAAACAGGTACAACCTCTCCCAAACAGAAATCTACACAGAAGGTAGGGAAAGAAGGTCTTCAGAAACTGTGTGCAGACCAACAAGGCTTTTCTGGAAGTTTAAAAAAAGAATACCTTTTCTTGTGAATTAATTAACTAATCTCCCCATGCTGTATCTTCTACTGTCACAAAATAAGTTTACATTTAGTATGTTTATTCTGGGAAAAAAAAGAAAAAGGTATGGTCTAAGTAAAACTGCTTTTTTTTCTGAGAACCATAAGACACACTGTATCCCCTTAAAATATGACATGTATCAGGAATAAGGATCCCTACAGCTCTAACACCCTATGTAATTCCTACCTAGTTAGAGCCACCTGAATGGCTGGTTTCCACAGACTGAGGGGCAGAACCGGCAAAGGAAGTCTCAACACACTGCACTTCTGGGAGCAAGTCCAAACTTCTGGGTAGAAAGTTCTGGGGCATAAGCCTAACACTAAGCACCAAGAAAGGTGTTAGGCAGGCATTGCCAATAACACCAAAAGGCATGTTCTGAACTGGCTGGCTGGAAGGGTTTTGCTGAGGTGACAGCTTTAGCAAGACCAAGTGCCTGTAAGGCCCAGAGAGGCAGACTGTAGTCACGGGATGGATTGTGGTGGTGCATCCCTGCAGATCGACTGACTCTGGAACCAGGACTGGTCATCTCCTTGTCCCTCTCTTTCCTTCCTCCCTTCGCTTTCAGCCTACCCCTTTATCCAAAACAGGGGTAAGGGACTAACATGCCAATTTCCATTACAAGCGTACAATTTACTGATAAAACTTTGATTGTGTGCAGACCCTCTGACTTTGGCCATTCGCTCCCTTCCCCTCACGGGTGAGTCTCCTCAGTGCCCCGGTGCCCACTGGTGCCGCTCAGGGCCGAGCCGAGAGGGGCTGTGCGGGCCCAGCGCGGCGACAGCGCTCACTCTGCCCTCGGTCCGCAGCGCCGGCCCCGGGGCTCACGAAAGCCGCAGGGCAGGGCAGAGCAGGGCCGGGTAGGGCAGGGCAGAGCAG
>VXBX01009446.1:1169709-1204821 GCA_013400415.1 Scytalopus superciliaris
CGGCTCCCCCGTGCTGTGACAGCTCCCGGGCGGGCCGCGGGGGGCTCGCTGTGCCGCTCCGCCGGGGTACCCCCGCCCGAGCAGCGGGAGGGCCGTGCCGGGCCATGTAGGGTGGCCGCGGCCGCCCCGCCCCCGCTGCGGCTCCCGGGGGGCGGCCCAGGGACCGAGCGCCGCCGGTGCCGCTCCCTCTGACCCTGCCGGGCTGCCAGCGCGGTCGGGTGTCGCGGTTGCACGTGGGGAGCGGATAGGGCCGGGGTCTGCCGGTGTGTCGGAGAGTCTCCTCTCTGCGTGGAAGGAGAGGGGAAGAGGGCAGATAATCTAGAGGTATTGCTGAAAGCCTTCTCTAACCGCCCGTGTTCGTGTCATTTCTAGTGGGTGTGTGCTCACACCAGGCAAGAGGTGGTGGTTGGAGTCTTCTCTCAATCCCTGCTTTTGATGGCTATTGTTGACGTGCGGTGGAACCTTTTTTTCCCTCCTTTATGAAGGTAAAGAAGGCTCCGTGGTTGCAGTCCCGTAACCCCACGGGTCGGCAGTCAGAAGCACACGGGGAGATGACAGGAGCTTGTTGAACGGCTCGCGTGTTGGAACAGTTGTGTGGCCTCACTTCCAAAAGTTCTAGCGCCGCTGTTGTTTGCAGCATGTCTTCAGAATTCTTAGGGGAAACAACCCGTGGGTTGGAGAGACGGCTTTCCCTTGTTCTGTAAAGCTCTACTCGGATTTGGCTGAGGAGCTTTTCATAATCCTTGTTTCCCTTTTGCTGATTATATTGTTAATAGTCCAAACCTGGGCCTTAGCTCTTGCAGTAACAGCATCACCTTGCTTGCGCTAGTACTTAAGGCCGGCCACATACCTTCCTCTGCTTTCTTTAGAATTGGTGTGTAGTATGTTATGGTTAAGTCGTTTCCCTGGACAGCTGCTCCCTTCTGCTGCATGTTGATGTCATACACTGTTGGACGGTTAAGGTTCATGCATCCCTTTTGAAGAGGAGTTAGTTATAATTATTTATGATCTTCCCCTCTACACCTCTCTCCCAGAAGTACAAAATATATTATTAGAAGAACTTTGCTTGGTAAGCCAGTTGAGTACCTGGAAGACTGAAAAGTACACTGGCAACTTTACTCTGTCTTCCACTCTGCATGCATGTAAATATCTGTGTGTAATTTCTCTGTAGTGGCCAAGTTTTGTCCAGAGAAGAAACAGATTAAAGAGGGTGAATTGGGATTGTATTGCAAACTGAGATTTTTTTGTGGGGTCTTGTCTCATTTTCTTCCAAAGTTAGAAGGTATTAGCAAACAGGAGAATCCCAGCAGAATGGGCACTGCTATGCAAAAGCAGTGTTTTTTTTTTTACTCTGCTGCCAGAACATTCTTTCTTTTGCACTAAATTTTGCATTTACTCGATTAGCTTCTTAAATTCTTACATTTTCCTTCCCTTTCACTGTGATGTTAGAAGTCTAATGGGAAAAATAAGTGTTGAGTTTAACAAGCAGTAACTAGTTGGAAACTTTCTGGACAAGTTTTCTGCATGTTTTTGGATAGCCAGGTTTTTAGGTCCTAAAGAGAGTGTCTTGTAGTCTACAACTTTCTGAAGAAGAAGCATATGGGTACTAGTCTTCAGGTGAGCTCCTGTAGCTACTGCAGATTTCAGCTGCATAAAAAGCCTATGCTTTGTATTCAGTCCAATTGAATTTAAAATAACAAAACTTCCCTCATATCAATAGACCTATTTCTTCGATGACCTCTGTTGCAGACGAGGCAAAGACACTTTGTCTCTAGCAGTGAGATCCAGTGGTATAGGGATGGGAACAGGGAATCATTTAGGTAGTTGTCAGTGTACTGGTGGCAATTTCTCTTCAATTTGCATAAGAAGAATAAAGATAATATAGCTGTTGGTGAGATGGTTAGATTGTATAAGGGGCATTAAGTATTCCTGAACAGAGCTCAAATAAAGAAGTAGCTACATTATTGAAGGTCACAGAGAAAGCTGTCCTAAGTGTCTGTGCACTATCCAGTCTCAATACTGAATGAAGGAAAAAGACTGAAAAATCTTGTGATATAAACTGCTTTGAAACAGGCCTAGAGAGTTAAAATTGTAGGGGAGCTCTAGATTCTGATTTACTTTGCAAGCCACTGTTTTTCATAGTTCCTGAGGTGACACTTCATGTCTTGTTATAATGTAATGTGTTAATGCTACTTGAAGCTACAGTACTCTTCAAACCCTTACAGTCAGCAGAACACTGAATTGAGTATAAACTGTGTTGTTTCTTACCAAATGCCCAACACTAAGCTAAGCTCTTCATGTGAAATCATGATGAAAACATGATAGGTTTAAATTTAAGGCATGAGAATGAGGCATTATGAGGTAAAGTTTTAAGTGGTGTAGTTACAGCTCTTCATACAAAACTTTAGGTAGTGGGTCAGGCTGACTGTGATACCCGGTTCAGACTTGGTTATATAGATGTTGGAAGGCGAATGGTGTTCTGTTTGCAGAAGTTCAGGCTTTTATTTGTCTACTTAGAAGCATCTCTAGTAGAAATTGTAGTTTTCCAAAAGTTCTATTTGACAGAGAAATTTGTTGGAGTGATAGATTGATTCATTGCAAATAGGATCTTTATATGAGTGTGCTTTACTGACACAGCTGTAACACTCTTACAAAACCTTGTTTTGGCTGAGTCACTATTGTCATCGGATAAGGAATGTGTTTGGATAGGAATGTTCAGCTGGAGTCTTTGGGGAAAAAGAAATAGCATCAAGCCTGTTGACATTTGGAAAAGGCAGTCTAAATGAAATTAGAGATAACAAATTGATGACTCATTGTATGTCCTAAAACTGCACAAACTTATAGTGAAGATGTTTGTGTTTTCCAGTTCTTCATTCATGTTAGAAACATATTGAAAGAGCTGGTATAACATGCTTATTGTGAAATACATTCCTAGCTTTCTGTCATCAACTGTTTTAGATAGGTGAGAGTTTTTTTTGAACTATTTTTTTTTACTGTTTCTCTTGGGTTTAAGCCCCAGCAGCTTAGAAGGGGGAAAAGCCTAACAGTTGCTGAAAAAAATGTCTTTCATTTGGTAAGAAAGTGAAATACCTGAAAAAAGCAAATAGGTTAAAGTTGTTAAAACTGTCTCTCTTGTTCTCATAATCTCCTTCTACTTTTAATTGTTCAAAATATGTTGGGACAAACTCCCTCATTTCTACTTTAGTATAATCTGATGAAGTATGTGTGTGTGAATGTGTTCAATGGTTTTTTGTACTGTCTGTTTTGCTGTGTATTGGTCTGGCCATTGTCTACTAACAAGGGTGTATTTTGTCATTGAAAAATAGCTTTATATATGACATATGCATTTCAGTCTGCGTTGTTGTAGAGAAGTTGCATTCATGGTCCATTTACTTTAAAGTTATTTTCTTATTTTGCTATGGGAACTGGTTAAACTTGTGTAGTAAGACCTGAAACAGTATATTAACGAGATTCCTGGCCCAATTTCTGTAAATATGCAGAGGTCAGGAATTCTTCGGCAGCACGTATGAATTAAAATATTACATAAGAAGGATTTATTTTTGGTTTCTTTTGGGTGATTAGAACTACCTACAGTAATACAGAATGCATTATTTTTTCCAGTAGTTCTGTTTCTGTTTTCTGAGAAACTGCTTGTTTTCTGTTTTC
This sequence comes from Scytalopus superciliaris, assembly GCA_013400415.1. NCBI lineage: Eukaryota > Metazoa > Chordata > Aves > Passeriformes > Rhinocryptidae > Scytalopus > Scytalopus superciliaris. Next base: position 1,173,376 of record VXBX01009446.1, read on the forward strand.
CTGTTTTTTATTTTGGGGAATAAGAATATCATTGTTCCTTTGGGCATATCACCTCAGTTCTGTCTCTAATAAGTTTTAGTGATAATCCTTGCGTATGAACACAAGGAAGAAGCAGCTTGTTACAGTAAAAAGCTTTTTAATAGTAAGAAACTGCTTAATAAGTCCTCATGTGTAAAGACTGAAAATGGATGAATTTTAACTAGACTAAAATGCAGTTTGTAAAAGAGTCAAACTTTAAATTTATTTTTTATTTATCTATTTTAGTTCTTGAGCTGTTGTAAACTTTCATTCAAGTTTGTTTGGGTTTTTTTTCCCCTGAAGAGGTCAGAGCAATGAATTAAGTTCAGTAGGTCAGAATAATAACTTTTAATAATCTCTTATAGCCTTAAATATAATGAGGTCACCATCCAGTGTGACTAACAGTTAGCAATAAGCTAAAATGACAGAACTTAGGTTGCTCTTTGGAAGTCTGTTAAAAACTTGTTTATATTTCCATGAAAGCTGCAAAAAATTTCAACATGGTAGCTCCATTAGTGTAAGCACATGACCTTTCCAGGGGATTGTACATATGGAAAGCAATCTCTGCACCTGAAATGAAACCTTACTTCTGATCTCATTTCTTACAGAGTGTGCAGCAATTGAGGAGTCACACTGTGCTCAAGTTCCGAAGTGCTTTACACATGAAATCTACTGGCTCTCTAGCTGATTCTGCCCTGTCACCATCTCAACAGGTAGAGTGCTTTTGTGCCTGAGCCATGCAGCAAGCATAGCTGTTCCTCATATGGTTGTCCTGTGTCAGTGTGTGGCCAAAGGCATATTGAGGCCTTGGGGTTTCCTTCTGGTGAGTGTGTCAGGGAAGCAAGAATGCATGGCAGATCTGTCACGGAAGTACTCTAAGGAAAAGCCTAGTAATTTTGGTTTTCATTTTTAACACTCACTGAGTTTAACAAAGATAGAAGAAAGTGTTCTGTCATTTCATCAAAGCTTCTCTTCTGAATGGAACAAAGCCAGACATGTAGGGCATCTGTGGAAGGTCCATTTCAGTCAAATCAGTGGTTTTGCTTTGGGTCATTTTCCCCTTCAATTCCTTTTTTTTTTTGGCTGTAGTGATTTGTGAAGAAATAACCTCACTGAAATCTCTGAATGGTAAGAAGATGGTTTGCCACTAGGAAGAAGGGAACTCCTAAACTGCTACTCAAAAGAATGCAAAATAGATTTTTGCTTCTATAGTAGGATATTTGGGGCAGGAATAGACATTGAAAAGCTCTTCTTTATAAGGTTGACGTAAAATAGGTTGCACTTTCCTTGAACTCTGATGCTCAGTATACTTGCTGTAGTTACACATTTCTTTTTGGTTTGGTCTGGTTTGTTTGTGAGGGGGACAGGTAACTTCAACTTACGCTTACAAAAGCAGTTAGTATATATTCCTTTAGTATGTATTCCTTCAGTGCTAGACCACTGATAAAACTAGAATCTTTCCAGAAGTGTGTGTCCCCCTGAAATTTTTTCCTTGGAGCAAGAAGCCATGTTTTGAGCATGAACTTTTTTCTGCTTCCCTTGTGTAATAAGTTGCTGAAAGCTATGGCCATAATGGTCCAGTAGCATCCTACCTATATAATAATTTGGGCTTTAGTAATTGGAGCCTCTTCTCATGTTTTCAGTGATTAACAAAAAAGTAATGCAGACTCATTCTAAATGTTCAATATGTGCAGTCACTACCAGCCAGGGAAGCTGCTCTCTCCTTTGTTGTGGATGAATTTATGTTTGAGAATGCAGTGAACTCTCATCTATCCACCTGTTTTGAATACAGTTTTAACTTCCCTGATCTCTCTGCTTGTAACAAAAATCAGGGGTGGGAGCAGTAATCAGTATCTCATAAGGTTGAGAATTTAAGTTGGGCATCTGAAAGAGAAATTCCTGACAGAAGCCTGGGTAAAAGATGGAAGATTGAGAATTATGGCTGTCTCTTCTACAGTGTCCAGAAGAAAAGGGAATTTTTTAGTATGGTTTGCATATATTTCCTCGTGGGTGGATTTGGATGCTCGTGGGAGTTTAAACCTGTAGTACAGCTTGTGTGTCTCTATTCTTCTTCTTCCTTGAACCAGTAATTTAAGAACCTGTTGGCCCATTTAGTTGAATTTGATAGAAGTCTCAAAGGTACTTGAGCTTTATAGATTTGGTGAATAAAAGGTGGCTGAGTAATGGAGGGTTCCAATAGTAGTAATGGTTGCTGTGATTTCCTGTCTTACTGGCACCAAAGAATTCATGTAGGAGAGAGTAAGCAAGCAGGCTTTGAGTTTAATAATACTAAGTACAGCTCTTGTGTAGAAGAGCGTGAGAGCTCTCACTTGCAGCTGAAGCACAGTGTAGTGTCTGAAACCTTTATTATGCTATTTTAATGTTTGTGTTATAACAGCAACTGAAAATCATGTGACTGTAGCAGCTGGAATTTTAATCCTTTTAATTATGACAGATTTTCAAAGCATGTTCTGGCTGATTTGGTCAGCTGACTATATAGTATGTATAATAACATCAAGTGATTGCACAAATTCTGACAGCAGGGGTCACCTCACTGGAACGGGATGTATTTTTAGGTTTCTCTGCTAGTAACAGTCAAGTGTATGTACTTAAGCACACTGAACTGAATTGAAGGTAGTTGCTGACACTACACTATTAGAAAAGGACAGCTGTTCCTTCTTGCTTTAGTCATTGATTTGACACTGTCCTTTCACCATATTGTGACAAGGAACACAGTGGGATATAAATACTGTAAATATTATTGGTACAGGTTTTAATGACATGTATTTTTCTTTAGGTCAGCAATGACACTTTGTTAGCCCTTTCAGTTTGCTGTATTAGAGAAAAATGAAAGGACTTTGTTACCTCCAGCAAGAATGTTCTTTATCTCCCAGTTACCCAACAGTTTTTCCTTTCCAAAGCAGTATTTGGGAAGAGGGTGGTTCTTGTTCTCAGTATAGTACTAATGACATATTGGTTATGGTTATTTAAAGGAAAATTATTCATATGTGGATGCTCTTAATCTATGAATCAAAGAGGTGCTAAGTTCTGTGGTTCACAAAGTTAGCTTACAAAATAGTGAGTCATGGCCATTTGATGATTAATGAATGTGCTAATTCTTGAGGTCTTATCCATTTATTTCACCAGTTTAACAGGGTCCTTTGTTTTGTTTTCCTTTGGACTAAACCTGCAATTTGATAATTGAATTGTATCAGAAGCCTTAATAGTGTAAGCAGTCCAGGAAGTCACGACTGCCCAAAACAGCTATTGAATTTGAAGCCCAAATATTAAAATTAAAAATGCATAAAATGACATTTAATATATTTAAAGAGACTTTGTAGTAACCTATAAATAAAACATGACATTCTGACTACGTTGAAGTTCTCCTGCAGGTGTTCTGTACTTAAGCAGAACACAGAATTTTAGTGAATGTTCTGCTGATGGTCTGCTGATGTCTGAAGAGATTCTAAATTATATATTTAGATAAGGAGCCAAAGAATTTGAATTTTAAGAGAAATGGCAACTAATGTCAAACTTTCTGGTGACCAGTAAAATTCTTACTATGGAAACTGAGAAATAGGTCACTTCAGCTATTTAATTGATTGCCTGTATAACTGCTTCTTTACAAAAACAACCTGAAGCATCTGCTACAGAACAAATTAGCATCTACCTATTGACTTGGTGTTTTAGTGTCTGCTTTGGCTTTCATATACTGTCTGTTACTGATATTTGATGTTGTCATCAGATTTTGTTTCCTTCTTGCACACTTCAAAATGTCACTTGCGTGTGTGAAATCATTAAGTTTTGATGAATATTAGCTTATGTGTGAAGGAGTCCAGAGGCCTGAGAAAAGCCAGTATCATCATACAACTCAGGTTTCACAATCTGACTTGTAAAGACCAAGATAGTGTGCTGGGGAGGAGGATGTTTTACTGTTTTGATACAATGTTCTGTGTAAGCTCACATGGGCTATTTAAAGAAAGTATTTAATGATGGTTGACTAATTTAGGGTATGTCTACAGAAATGGTGCAGGCAAATAGGATCTTAGTTTCACTGTTCCGAGCTGCTGCATGTGGGCCAGCTTTGGCCTAGAAGCAGTAGAATAGCGCTGGCTTAGCAGTGTGTGCTACCTCACACACCTGCCCACTGCTCTGCAAGTAGCTCACTTCTGGCCAGCTTCAAGTGAGCAGGGTGCAGAGCTTTTTGCAAAGTAGGTAAACAATATTTTTTATTATTTTTTAAAAATCATAATTGTGGCTAACTGATTAAATTAAGCTTTACTGCTACCAGGTGCTGCTTTAGGGGAGCAAGACTGTTTAGATACATGAAACAAGGGCCAGGGTCTCTAAGGTCTCCTGCATTATAAACTAGTAATTGTCTTTTTCAGTGCTGTTTGCATTTTGTCTTACGCACTTTAAAATGCACACGTAACCGGAGAGCTTCCTTTTGATGTCTGCTCACCTGTTGATGGGAGGAAAACTACAGTTTGGTTTCAGTATTGATGCAGATTTCTGAGATTTTCTTTGCTGTAGCAACAGGCTGCTGTATTTGGCAAGAATTAACTTAGGGCTTCGCTGGAAGAACTAAAAATACCTTCAGAGAAGTCCTATAATTTTTTCATTCTTTACTGAACATGTTTCAGCTCTTTGTAGTAGATGCTGTCTGACTTAATTTGCAAGTTGAAAGCAGGTTGTGTGCCAAAAAGGTTTGCAAAAATGTTTAGCAAGTCAGTCAGTGACTGAGTCCAGTGACTGATGCACTTGACAATTTATTTGAAACTTACTTGTTACTCAGCATATAAATGCTAAGGTATGGTGAGGGAAATTCAGCTGTGTTTTGCCTGCTAAGTGTAGCACATATGCTTCTTTGTTAGAAGTGTTCAGGAGAGTGGGTGGCTAAAATATTTAAGTCATCCAAATTACGAGGGATGGGGGGATGAGGACTGATTGCTACTTAAAGTTGGCATGAATTTCAAAGCAATATAAAAGAATACAAGTGAGTGAAGTGTCACATAGATTTCTATTTAAATGCTTTAAATTATTTAAAGTGGAGTGTCTAAAAGGCAGTTTGTTTCCTTTTACCTTCAGTTTGAACAGAAGGAATAATACTCAGCAGTTCTATTTTTTTAAGAGTAATTTTAATTTAAGAAGCTTTAATGCATTAAAACTGGAGTGTTTAGCCTGGAGACAATACATGAGAGCACTTGTTAGCTAGCAGAATAAGAAACCATTTCTATCAATCTTAAATTATTTGAACATTTTATTTCTCAAAAAATTGCTAGAGGGTGGGGAAGTAAGGAAAAGATGGAACAGGAGCAATGTGTTTTTGAAACAATATTTTCAGATTTTGGTCTGCACAAATAATTCTCTGATATCTCTGAACTTTAATGCCTGCTGGTATCACTTCTGAGGGGGAGTTTGTTAGAGCATAGGAGAGAGCCTGGTCACTTGTGTGGGCCTGCACTCCAGCTAATGAGTTGTTCCAGAGTTTCCCAAAGTATGGTACAAAAATGCAAAGTTTACTCTTTTTTTGTGTGTATTTTTTCCTTTTTTCTTGTGGGCTTTTTTTTTCCCCTTTTTTCTTGTGTTTTTTCCCCCCCTCTTTTCTTGTGGGGTTTTTTCCTTTTTTTCTTGTGGGTTTTTTTTTCCCTTTTTTCTTTTTTTTTTTTTTCCCCTTTTTTCTTGTGTTTTTTCCCCCCCTCTTTTCTTGTGGGTTTTTTTCCTTTTTTTCTTGTGGGTTTTTTTTTCCCTTTTTTCTTTTTTTTTTTTTTCCCCTTTTTTCTTGTGTTTTTTTCCCCCCTCTTTTCTTGTGGTTTTTTTTCCTTTTTTTCTTGTGGNTTTTTTCCCCCCCTCTTTTCTTGTGGGTTTTTTTCCTTTTTTTCTTGTGGTTTTTTTTTTTCTTTTTTTCCTTTTGGGTTTTTTTTTCCCTTTTTTCTTTGTGGGTTTTTTTTTTCCCTTTTTTCCTTGTGGGTTTTTTTTTCCCTTTTTTTCTTGTGGGTTTTTTTTTCCTTTTTTCTTGTGTTTTTTCCTTTTTTCCCGGTTTTTCCTATTTTCCATGCCACAACAAAGAACTGAATTTTTTGTGTCAGTGTGTTATTATAGATTATGCAATGGATGTATATTCATTTGGATTTTTATTGTTATTTGGCCTTCTTATGCAGAGTTGTTGTGATCTGCTTACACTTTGAACTGCTGATATTGTAATCAGGATTGCCATAGGATGTACTAAAAAATTACATGTTATGAATTGAACTAGACATAGATAGGACAATGTTGGCTACTAAAGCTTTATGTAAAAGTTTTCAATGAAATAAAAGGACTTATTTAATGTGTAGTGTAATTGCGTAGTGTATTTGTTACCCTTGTACAACAACTACTATGAAAATAAGGGAGGAGCTATGTGCTATAGATGAAGAAAAAGAGTGAAGAGCTGTTGTAAAGGGCTGCAATCTGTCAGATGCATGGAGTAGGGGGAGGATGGAACATGACAGGGAATTGAGATACTCACTGAGGGCTGCAGATTGCCTTAAACAAAACTGCATGAAGAAGGTGTCAGCAGCTTAGGTGGTAGCAGGCAGCCTGGGGAATATGTTGCCTCTGTTTAATTTAGAGAACTGGAGATGAGAATGAATCTGGTTTCCTTTATTTTGTCTCTGCTCTGTACAGTTGTATGGTTTATGATTTTAGGTATAGGCTATATAGTCAATGATCATGCTTTCTTTTTTTCATTGAATTATCTATGTGCGTGGGCAGGGGAAAAGGGCTGTTCCAGAGGGAAGGATTATACAACATTTTTACCTAAATTGCATATATTAGACCTGGTAAATAAATGCAGAGGCTGTGTTTTGGACTCTGATAAAAATGTGTATTTTTAATTTTCAGGTGAACTTTTAAGCAACATTTCTTTGAAATAAGATCTTACATACTTGTTTTCTTAAAATGGTTACTGACCAAGGATGCAAAACTGCAAATAATAGTTAGTAAATATTAGAAATATTGAGTTAATATTCTATGCTGTTGTCTCTTTTCTCGTTACTCAGAATTGGATTTACAGTCATGGAGGAACATCAGCAACATATACACTGTGTGAACTGTGTCAGCCGTCGTTGTATGACCAGACCAGAACCAGGCATTTCCTGTGATTTGATTGGCTGCCCATTGGTTTGTGGAGCAGTTTTTCACTCCTGCAAAGCTGAGGAACATCGCATGTTATGTCCACTTGAAAGAGTGCCTTGTTTGAATAGTGGCTTTGGATGTCCCTTCATAGTAGCCCGAAATAAAATTGCTGATCATCTAGAAGTTTGTCCTGCAAGTGTGGTATGTTGTACCATGGAGTGGAATAGATGGCCAGTCAGTTATGCTGACCGAAAATCTTATGAAAACCTGAGTAAAGATGTTGATGAAGTGGAGCAGCTAGATATGGCTTTAGCTCTTCAAGACCAGCGCATGTTATTAGAATCCCTTAAAGTAGCAACTATGATGTCAAAAGCAGGTGAACAAATACCGGAATCCAGAGAGCAAACCCCTGTCAAATCGAGTGCCCCAGAGACAGTGCATACAAATGGTTTGATGCCTGTAGATGAAGAGTCCTATGGTGCACTTTATCAAGCTACTGTAGAAACAACGAGGAGTTTAGCTGCTGCTCTGGATATTCTGAACACTGCTACAAGGGACATTAATATGTTAAGTTCAAACACCTGCATTTCACCACATGAAATGAAAGAAGATACTGAGATTAAAGAACAAGCTTCTAGTAGCATTATACAGGATAAAAAGTCTGACCGTGAATATCCAGATGAAGATAATGTAGGAGCAGTTGGAGGAATTAACTTTGATAGCCTGAGTCAAAATTCACAAATGGAGCAAAATGGTTTTAGTGATATTTGTTATGATGTAGTGCAAAATCATGACTTAAATCTAAACCTCAATAACTCCTCACTTTTGTGTAATGGCTTTCATGTAGAAAATGAATGTTCAAAGGTGTTGGACCAGAATGAAGATCTTGGTGTATCTGATTCAAAACCGTCCAATGTAGCAAATGGTGAATGTACTGCATCTCATGACGATGAAGCATTACAGTCTTGCAGCTCCTTCCCTGTAACAGCACAACTTAAAGAAGAAGTAGTATCAGCTGATCACTTAGTTAATGGCAATGTTAGTCATGTACTACTTCCCCATAATGCTAATGAAGAAGAAATGGTAGAGAGACAAGTGGAGCAAGAAAGATTGAGAAACATAGATGCATTTTCGCTTTTGCGGCATCGATCATACAGATTCCTTGTTAACCACTATTGGTCAACACCAAAAGAAGACAAAGCTGTTGATACATCAGATTTGGAAATAACAGAAGATCCTATGGGTCTTCAGGGGATTGATCTCATCACTGCAGCTCTGTTGTTTTGCCTAGGAGACTCTCCCGGAGGTAGGGGGATATCGGAAAGTCGTGCTGTCGATGCGTATCATGTTGACTTCGGGACCCAAACATTTTCTCTCCCATCTGCTATATTGGCCACGAATACAATGGTGGGGGAAATAGCTTCAGCTTCTGCATGTGATCATGCCAACCCACAGCTCTCAAATCCAAGTCCCTTCCAGACCCTTGGACTGGATTTGGTATTGGAATATGTGGCTAGATACCAAACAAAACAGCGTTCAATGTTTACATTTGTTTGTGGACAGTTGTTTAGAAGGAATGAATTTTCATCACATTTTAAGAATGTGCATGGAGACATTCATGCTGGCCTTAATGGCTGGATGGAGCAGAGGTGTCCTCTGGCATATTATGGGTGTACATACTCTCAACGAAGGTTTTGTCCTTCAACACAAGGGGCAAAAATTATTCATGACCGCCACTTACGGTCATTTGGAGTTCAGCCTTGTATATCCACAGTATTAGTGGAACCAGCAAAAAGTTGCTTAATTGGACTGCACAATGACCATCTGAGTAGTCTACCTTTTGAGGTGCTGCAGCACATTGCTAGTTTTCTAGATGGCTTTAGTTTATGTCAGCTTTCAAGAGTGTCACGTTTAATGAGAGATGTGTGTGGAAGCTTACTTCAAGCACGTGGAATGGTGATACTGCTTTGGGAGAAGAGAAAGTACGCAGATGGAAGTTCTTGGCAGGTAAAAGAAAAGGTAAGGGTTTTTTTTGTTTGTTTTTTGAAGGTGAAAGGGAAAGTATGAAATTGGTGTCATGTCTCTGGTTTTTCTCTTAATATTATCCCTGTTACTACTAGCTCTTGATATAATAACCCTTCAAGAAAGAGATTGCTGTATAGAACAAGTGAAAATTGCTAGCATGTTGGCTCAGTCCTCTTGACACTTGTAGAAGTTGAAGTAGAGTCCATCTAGTTTTCACTGGATGTAGGTAAATTAACTTCTGGGTTTTTTCCAATATTTTAAAATATTAAAAGACTGCTTCCTGATTTTCTTTAAGATCAGTATTCCACACAAGTGGGAAAGCTGCCTACAAAGTTTGCTTTTCTTGCCTTTATAGTATTTACAGCAATTCTTTTATCTAACCTGTTGAGATCCTATCTATTGCCATGATACTGATTGCCTTAAATATTGAAATAATTTAAAACCTTTGGATGATCTTTGTGTAGTACAGTTTTCACTGTTCTCCCCACACCAAAATGCAGAGTATCTGTAGCACTCATTTGGAATTGCAGAAGTTGATAATTTGAGAACCAAATTGTTGTGACTTGATCTTGCAATACTTTGTCATCTAGCTTCTGATTGCATCCATTTTGTAGACACAAAAATATTATCTGCGTTTCTTCCCAGTGTTCAGAGTTGTCTTGGAATCTGTATCAGCCCGAGACTGACTGTACGGAATTTAGCATTGTATATTTTTGTTATGTCAATTTTCAGTATGATTTATAGTAGATGCACAACATTGTCCTAAAGTTTTATAGCCCAAACATTTAATTTTCTGCTCTGAGTTCAGGTACCTTAAAACATTTCAAGCCTAAGTGCCCCTTATTTTCTAGGTTTGGCGCTTCAGTACAGCCTTCTGTACTGTGAATGAGTGGAAGTTTGCTGACATCGTAAGCATGGCTGACCACTTGAAGAAATGTAGCTATAATGCTGTAGAGAGAAGAGAGGAGGCTGTGCCGCTGCCATGTATGTGTGTAACACGAGAACTCACTAAAGAAGGACGTTCACTGCGCTCTGTTTTGAAACCAGTACTTTAAGTATTGCAACCACTCCAATTGCACATACACTCAAGCACCTGATATAACCTCGGTAATATTACGTGACACTTTATTAATGTACTAAAGATACTTTCTAGCTAAATCTCCTCTGTCACTGTGTATATAAGGTTTGAAGTGACATTTATTTTTTATAATACTGTTTAGCTGGAAAGTAATGAAAGTTGCCTTAACGTCTGAAAAATTCGGAACTTGCTGGACAGGGTAGTTTTATCTAACTTATATAATTTAAGAACAAAATCCTAAGGTGTGTTTTCTGATTCACTGGTGCCCATGTTGCTGTTGACTGATAACATTTCAAAAATGGCCTCTAAATGGTATGCACATTTAGATAGGAAACACTGAATTGTAGTGAGAGAAAATCCTGTCCAAATGTACTTTCTGTATCTGGTCTATTTTTCTTTAACAAATTATAATTCAAATATTTCAAAGGTAAGGAAGAATTCAAAACTTTATAACATGTCTCAAACACAGCTTTTAAGAACATCTTTTCTCATTAAATCAGTGTTCTAGTGCTCTTCCTAGTAAACAGGTGATCTAGGATCAGCTTTTTTTAAAAAGAAATATTTTTTTTAGGCATGATCTAAGTGAACTTAGATTTACAGCAGCTTAATTTTTAGTACAACTTTGTTTTGACATGTCAACAATTGCTATTTTTCTTCTGAACTCTTAACAGTTATTTTACTTCTGGGAGCAAAACATATAGAGCTAAAAACATGGAATACGAGTTTTTACTCTCGCACCTACAATGACATCAATATCAAACATTCAAAATATTTTTCCTTGTCCTGCAGTTGGCTGAGGGTTAAATTGCTTGAGCAGTCAGAAATTCTAAGTATGTGATGAACAGTTATGAATTTATAATGCAGCTAATGAAAGGGCTTTACTTGTTCTATGGTATTGTGAGATGTATTGTCTCCTTTTCTGTTGTCTATAAAAATGCTGCTTTTAAAAGGAGCATTTTAAATTACTGGTATGTATAGCAAATGTATCATCTTCATAAGATGAGACATGATTTGTTAGTTGCATAAGGCATATCAGAAATGTATGTTCAACTACATTTATTAAACTACTCCAATTTGCTTCCAGTCTTCCATGAGAAACGATCTTACAAAGCATTTGTGAACAGCAAATACATGCTAAGAAGAATGGCCTGCTATAGCAAAACTGTAATAACTTGAACTGACTTTCAACTTGTTTGTATCACTGTTGGTGTCTCTAGCCTGTTGCACTTAGCAACTGTGCCACAAAGCTAAAACAGAAACAGGCCAGAGCTTGGAACAATGAAATACAGTACGTATTTCCATTATAGGAAAAAAACCAAGACATTAGTAAGGAGGAGATGTTTACAAAAATGGCTAAATTTATTACTCGTAATTTCTGTACTGGACACTTGTTTATGGCTAGTCTGGCTGTAGTTCACAACTTTGGTATCTGTGCATTTCCCATTCTGGGTTCAGTCCAGATAAACATTCACTGCCTTTTTCTATTCAGAGTGCTACAGGTGCCCAGAAAAAAACCCAATCTAGTTCTTCAGTGCCATGAGTTGAAATTATAAGAACTCAAATAGAAGTTCTGCCTGGATCTTCAAACTACATTTTCTCGTTCCAAGAACTTCTCTTCTTCTTGTTTGAAGAGAAGCAAGGAGTAGACCCTCTACAGAAGTTAGCAACATTTGAAGTAATTCTTAGCTGTTACCACAGTTATCTGGAAAGGAGAATCTAGACTGATGTACAGAGCTGACTATACCAACTGGGTTTTAGGTAGGAATTTTACACCCCCAGCCCAGTTCTGTGAATGCATTGAAATGCTCATTATCCACAAATTCTTCAGTACAAGGCAGGAGACAGACTTTCATCAGTTCTTGTCTTTTAGCTCTAATGGCTCCTTGCTGCTGCTCTCCAGTATTTAAAAGTAGTTGTGTGACTGGAAGGATCCTGAATGTTGAGGATATAATGTTTGTGTTTATGGCTAAATCTACTTTAAAACATCTGGGGTTACTGGTATTTTTTAGTGAGCAATGTGGTGGTTTTGGTACTCAAATTCTTTGTAACTACTCAGAACCCGGATAAGTATGGTAGGCAGGCAAATGTCTTGGTCGCTTACGGAGAGGAGGGTGTTCAGTTAGAGGAACTGGTGTTGGTAGAACCTCGCTTGTAGCACAGTGCAGAACTGCATCTAAAGTATCTTCAGTTGATCTAATCAAATGAACTTTTTAAGTACTCTTCTTAAGAAATAACACTATTTCTCAATACATGCACTTTTATTTTCAAATGTAGATACCGGCTTTTTTGTTAAATTAGTTATTTTTTTTTATGAGAATCCAGAGCTATTAAAATATCAATGTTGTAAACAACATCTCTGCCTTGTGAACTGCTCCAAACGCAGGAATACAGTATACTTAGGATAAAACCTTTTTTTTTACACTGCTATGCAGTTTGTAAAACATCTGTGGTGTATAGTCAGTCTATCAAAATGTGACTTGTTCACATTTGCCCTTGAATTTTAAAAATGTTGTATCTCTTTCCTGGTACATCTTCCGTACAGCATATATAGACAGCTGTTTCAGTCTTTCTTTTACTTGATACCACGTTGCTACTTTGTTTAAAATGTTATGTTTTCAATCATTATGCAATATTTTTTTGCAATGTCTGTTGAAATCCTAATAAAACTTTTGGAGTTTCTCTTTTAGTATGATTGTACTTTCTTTAAAACTTATCCCCAGCCTTCCAGTGTTCAAGGACAGTGCTCAATGTCTGCCTATGGGATTCCAATAAGCACTCAAAAAATAAAGAAATTGACATAAACTACAAACGTTCAAACACTGCATAATTTGGAAGTGATTAGTATTTATTAACATTCATTTCAGTATGAAGCTTGGTCATTAATTTTTACACTTATGTACCCATTTCTATTGCTTTAGTTTATTATGTACTAGAGATTCCCTTCCACAATTAAAGATTTAACTCTGTAACACTGAAGACACATATTGTCCCTTGTAGGTTTGTTCTAGTTGATTTTTCTAAATAATAAATTGTAAAGATCTGATCAATATGATACGCTGCTGGTTTGAAAAGAACATTTTCACTGTGTTGTCTCATGAGTAAAGTTTTCTATAGAACGTTGTTGGTTAGAATGATACAGAGATTAGAATTTAGGGTGTGTTTTAGATAACAGTTGTAGTTCAGGCAGTTTATAGAATCGCAAAACATAAGAAAAAACCTCATTAAAATAGAAGACTGCCCAGAAATTGACCTTTTGCCCTGACATTTGCTAATATGGGTATCCTAACAGTCATTACAAATAAAAATTGTACCCATACTACAGACATTTAATAATAAATTAATCTAAACTGTGTTGAATAAAATGATATGTTGCATGTCTTAAGTTCAGCCAGTACAAACTTGTGATTATTTTGCTTTTTAGACAGGCCACGTTTTGTTTTCCTGTCTTTGTAAATGGGTTGGATATTCTGCTGTATAAGGAAATAATTTTTGTCTCACTTTAACTTTCTTGATGCTTAAAGTATTTTTGAGGATTTTTAGCTTGTTTTTCTGAGAATACTACTGCTAAAATTACCTTCATGACTCTTCTCCACTGCATGTACTTTCCTAAAATCAGATTTAGGAATTCAGTGCTTGCTGTAATATCAGATTTAAATTCTTTCAATCAGAATGTCTGTTCAGGTATCTTTGATCATCTTCAGGTGAGCAAAACCTACCAGTTGTTTACAGCACTGAGGAAAAGAACAATAATCACATAATGTTTATGAAAAGTTATGGCATGTTAAGTAGTGTTTGAAGAATGGGATTCTCATACTCACTGTCTGGCATGTGGTGAATATTGAAGCAATAATCCAAAATAGAAAGAAAAACTGAATTGAAGAAGTAGACTTAAAAAAGCATCCAGTCCCAGCATATACTCTTCCGAGAGACTGTGTGAGAATGCTGGGAGTTTGACTTGTGCGTGCTGCAGCTGTGTTTGATGACCATTTATCAGTCTTTTCATGACAGTAGGAGTTATCTTGCTGCTACTTGAGTTCTAATGGGCTTTAGTTATAAATTGTCTCCAAACACTGCCTGCATTCCTCAGTCAAGTATTAGTTAAGTTGAACACAGTCCTCTCTAGTGAATGAAGGTATGTATTTCATGTTGGTTCTACATGCTGTTGGTATCAGAGGTAATATTTGGTAAGAATAATAGAAAAATAAGGTCCTTTGGAGACAGAGGATTCATCTGCTTGGGTTCTATCAGTATTTGCCAGAAAAAGGGAACAAAAACATGTTAGGGAACACAAGGAACAAGACTGATAGCATTCAGTATTTATGCTAAGGGCTTGGTAGTTGAGAAAACATTATTAATTGTCATTAGATGTAGTATGAAATGTGATGGCAGAAGTCCACACCTCTGCCATTTTTGCAAACCAAATTTTGTGACACATGCAGCTGTAGATACACAGGCTTATTACAGCATCAGGTAGTAGAAAAAGTGTTTACAAAATAAGCATGTATAATTTTAACTGCAAAATATAGGAAAACTAGAATTTCATCAGGTATGAATTCACATAAGGTTAGATTTGTAGAATGAATCAGGAAAATGTGATTTCTGCCTTAAGGATATTTCAGTGTTCTGGTGCTTAGTTTGATCCTAAACTGTGCTGGTATTTATTTATTTATTTAAAAACATAAAATTAATGAACTGAAGAAAAATAGTAGTAGGAAAAGATGAAATGACTTTACAAAATCGTTTTAGTTTGACAGTGTCATAAAGTAGTATTAACTGAGAATTTTACAATTAAAAAAAAAGAACGCAAACAATAGATTGTGATACATGTTTTTATTTAAGATTTGTCTTTTTTTTTTTTTTTTCCTTAAGATACGTTTTCAAGTATATACCAAAAGAGCCATCTTCAAGCTTATTGTGACTTAGTGGAGAAAATTCTGCTAGTAAAATGAAAGTTGGGTTGCATTAGTATTTCCCAGCAAAGTGGTAGGCTGCAGAACAAAATTAATCTGATTATGTGACTGATTAGCAAATGAACAATCAACCTGGCAGGAATCTACACTGGACTTTGTTCAGAAGTGTTAATATTTGATCGTTACATGTTGTATAATCTTCTTGTATATTGTGTACTCCTTAGTATTGTAATTATATAGTTGTGTTCCACATGTGATTCTGGAGGCCTTTGCTTCAAACAGGAAATAATGTGTCGCTTAATGAGATTTGAAGCTTGGTTAAGGTATAATATGAGTGTTATGAGCTGTAACAGCTGTTTATGATCATCAACTGTCTGGAGTTTCATGTCATTATGTATTTCAAGTGGAAGGGATGACTGGATGCCTTGTTGCCTAAGCAAGGTGGCTTTACTTATATGTATGTCATATGGTATTGCACTGTGCATGTGGTTTTTAATATACAGATGGGTAGGATGTTCTTGAATTAACAATGCAGTAAGACTACTGAACAGATTGGGATTGCACACAACAAAAAATTCAGTCTTAAGTGATCTACGCCTTTGACATCAGTTAAATGGAGTTGCAACTTGTAATCATATTTTTTAGCTGATGCCATTTGGACACACACAGAAGCATTTATATTAAAGATTAAAAAAACCAAACCAAAGCAACCAAGAAAAAAAACCCATATCCAAAAAACCCACCCTGACAATTAGAACAATTCTCAGTGATGTATTTTTAAAATACATAAACAGGATTCATTAATGTTCATTAGAAGAGCCTGGCAACTAATTAGAAAATGCACTTTCTGTATTTTGTTAAATGAAATCTACTGCATACAGATAAGAAAGTGAATCTTTTTAATGAAAAACAAAGTCAAAACAAAATACATTTACAAAAGCCATATGATTGGCAATATCACCTTTCCACTGTCCTTTTGATCTTCAGGAGAAACTTAAGTGATCCCAGATTTGCTAATTTTACCATCCAGATTTTTGTATTCTCTTTAACTAGTTCAAGTATGTAAATAGCTGGGGGCGGGGGGGAAGTCCCCAGGTGTTTAGGTGTTTAACAGGCCTAGTCAGTTTAAAGTACAAGATTTTACCCCTGATCTTTGTCATGATTGTAGGGGGTCTTTGCCAAGATGCTGGTGGTTATTGTATACCTCAGATGCAATAAGATCATCTTTTCAACCCTGTACTGAAGATCAGGGAGAAGGGCAATTCTCCTGTATAGCTTTGATCCTCCATACCATCTTGAAGCTCTTAACTTTTCTAGAGTCACATTGAACTTATCAAGTGTCTCACCTTGATTTTTACTTAGCAGGGAAGTTGATGCAAAACAATCCCAGATTGTCTCTATGCTTGAGTATTCCCATTTCAAGTAATTTGGAAGATGTGCCAGGTAGGTATCACAAATTACATTAACCAAGGCCTGCCTTCTTGAGGGTATAAAGCATGAACAGGACTGTGCTGGGTTTATGTGGCAAGAGTTTGGTAGCAGGGGGCTGCATGGGAGGAACCTCTGTGAGAAGAGAGTAGGGGCTGCCCCATGCTGAGTGCATGGTTCCAGAGGGTTGTGCAGTGGCCCCACTGCTAGCCAAAGCTAAGCGCATCCATGAAGCTGGTGGTGCCTCTGTGAGACCATTAAGAAAGGGTAAAAACCACTGTGCAGCAAATAAAGAGTGACAAAAAATGTGAGAGAAACAGCCCTGCATACACAAAGGTCAGGGAAGAAGGAGGCAGAGGAGGTCCTCCAAGTGTGGGAACAGAGATTCTCCTGCAACCTGTGGCAAAGCCATGGTAACTCGGGTCATCCCTCTGTAGCTCATGGAGGACTGCACAGGTAGGAGCTCTGCAGCCCATGTCAGAGCAGGTGGATCTACCTTGAGGGAAGCTGCCATCTGTGGAGAACCCCACAGGAGGAGGCTCTTGGCAGAAGATGCAGCCCGTGGAAGGAGCCCATGCAGAAGCAGGTTTTATGGCAGGGCCTGTGCCCCTTTGGGGAAACTGTTCTGGAGCAGTCTGTTCCTGAAGAATGGGACCCTGTGGAAAGAACCCATGCTGTAGGAGGTCTTGAAGAATCACAGCGCATTGGAAGGACTCATGAGCTTGTAAAGGACTATCCTGTGGCAGGGATCTCACTCTGGAGCTGGGCAAAAGTGCACAGAGGAGGCAGAAGCAGCGAACAGCTGCTATCAACTGACTGCAACCCCCATTCTCCATCCCCGTGTGCTGGTTGCAGAGAGGCAAAGGAGATACAAGAGTTGGAAGTGAAACTGAACCTGGAAAGAGGGGTGGAGGGAAAGGTGTGTTTAGTTTTGTCTTTGTTTCTAACCATCCTACTAATTTTTTTTTATTTGCAATAAATGTATTTTTCCCTAAGCTTTTTTTTTCCCCACCTGTGACAGTAAGTAGTGAGTAATGCCCCCATCATTACCTCAACCTATGAGCTTCTCCATCTTATTTTCTCTTCATCCTGTTGAAGAAGGGGAGTTTGAAGTGGCAGGTTCAGTGCCTGGCAGCCATCTAAGAACAAACTCAAGGACAAAATCCCTTAGAAACTTAGAATGATTTCCAGGTTGGAAAAGACCTCTGTGATCATAGAGTTCAACCTTTAACCAGACACCACTTTGTCAACTAGACCCATAGCACTAAGTGCCATATCCAGTTGTATCTTCAACCCCTTCCCTGAGCAGCCTATTCCAATGTTTGACCACCTTTTCAGTGAAAAAACTCTGCCTCATGTCCAACCTGAACCTCCCTCAATGCAGCTGGAGGCCATGTCCTGTCATCCTGTCACTGCTTGCTTGGGAGAAGAGAACGATTCCCACCTGGCTACAGCCTTCTTCCAGTTGGTTGTAGAGGGTGATAAGGTCACCCCTGAGCTTCATTTTCTCCAGGCTAAACAACCCCAGCTCCCTCAGCCACTCCTCATAGAACTTACTGTCTAGATCCTTCACCAGCATCATTGCCCTTCTCTGGACTTGCTCCAGCACCTCCATGACTTTCTTGTAGTGTGGGGCCCAGAACTGGACAGAGCATTCAAGGTATGGCCTCACCAGTGCTGAATACAGGGGAATGATCACTGCCCTGGTCCTGCTGGCCAACTATTTATGACACATGCCAGGATGCCATTGGCCTCCTTGGCCACCTGGGCACACTGCTGGCTCCTGTTCCATGGCTCTCAAACAGCAGGCAACCCTGTGTCCTTTTCCCCTGGCAGCATTCCAGCCACTCACCCCCAGCCTGTAGCACTGCATGGGGTTGTTATGACCCAAGTGCAGGCCCTGGTGCTTTGCCGTATTGACCTCATACAAATGGCCTTGGTCCATCAATCCAGCCTGTCCAGATCACTCTGCAGAGCCTTTCTACCCTCCAGCAGGTCAACATTCCCACCCAACTTAGTGTTGTCTGCAAACTGACTGGAGGGTGCACTTGATCCCCTCATACACATCATTGATAAAGATATTAAACAGAACTGGCCCCAATATTGAGCACTGGGGAACATCACTAGTGTGAAGGGTTTTTTAATCCAGATAACTTCACGTTTTCTGTGTTTGTGACAATTTGTTTCTCAGGTGTTGTTGCCTCCACTCCAAAGGATAAATCTTACGTGTGTGGAAAGACTGTTCCGTAGTCACTGAAAGGTTACTTGAGTTGTAGCATCCATATGCTTGCTTATGCTATTTCCAATGGGGCTTGAAAGCTGGGAGGAACATGGCAGCGTTTGTGAGCCTGAGGTACAAGGCTTACTGTGTTGATTTGCACCACGTATGAGACGAGGAAGTCCTGTGACTCGCCAAGTAAGGTAGGCACCACCCCTACTGGATGTGAGAGGGAAGGGCCCGAATATGTCATGAGGGTCCCAGCTGAGATTAAAAAGTACTTTGTTTTAAATTATGGAATGTACTCATGGTAGGAATTAGCATCAACAGCACCACTGAAGAAATGGCATTTCTAATAGCCAACTTTCTTGTTTCCTCTTATTCAAGTGGTTGAAAAGTTTTGACTTGAGGTTCTGATCTAGAGTAGGTGTTGAAGCCTTAATTAGATTTGTCATCAGGGTTGCAGTGTTAATGATGGATTAAAGTGGGTTGTGTGGTTTAATGTCACTCAGCAGTATCATTCACTTGGAAAACTGTAATTCTGTTTTGCAGGGGGAAATGGTTTTATCTATATTTTCCCTCTGCTTTGAAATGAAACACAAGCTTGATACGGTTTATGTGAAGAAAGGAAGCAAGACTCAAATGTTCAGAGTAAGAGCTGAATAGTTAGGGCATTTCATATGTGGAAGATCCAGTTTGTCTTGTCTCCAAATCAAGCAGAGAAGGAACGTTCAATAATAAGGCACTGTTTCTCACATGATGGTTACTGTAAGAGCTGCTTCTGAATTCTCTTTTGCTTTCACCTTTCCTCATAATATTAATGATGCTAAATTATTCTGCTACATTAAATAGTCCCAAAATAACACACAGAAACCTGTATGAATTAGTTACCTTGTACAGAGGTGTGTTAAACAAGGTTGGCCAGAACATCCATAGGTGAAATAAAATGTAAGCAAGAAATCATCAAAATAGGTGGAGAATATAGAATAATTTACGCTTTGACAGTTAGTCAAGATAAATTGTAACTTATCTATACTTTTGCTTTGACCACAGGTATGCTCTCAGCAAAAGTGGGTTTGAAAATCACTACTTTAAAGAAAGTTGGGGCACAGTCTGCCTTTGGAATAATGTGTTTGAACTTTAAGCTGCTCTTGATTGACAGAAGTTGAACAATTTAATGTTAACAATGATACTTGGCAAGAACAACACACAAAGTGAGTATTCCCTGGCAGCTGTGGAGACCTAAGAGAGCTCAGGGAAAAGTGGCCAACTGATGCATGCTGTGCTACTTCAGAACTTCAGCAAGTACCTGATGGTTGTGTCAAGATCATATGAGCATGTTTTCTTCTAAAGTTTGACCAGGTTAGAGTGACTAGTTGCATCCATGGGGGTAAAATTTTAGAGTTGTGCTCAAGCTGAAACTAACATGAGGATCATTATCTGGGGACTCTTCCCATGGTAAGGGAGTTACCTGCCCCCAGACACATGCAACCACATAATTTATAATTGCAAGCTACTGCAGGATAATGAGTTACCCATTAATCAGCTGAGACATCATGCAGTGTTAGCAAATGTGTTATACTTGGCAGCTAGAGCAGATTGAGAGAATTTATCTGGTATTTTATCACAACTCCACAAATAATTTGTGGACTTGCCATGAGATATGCTAGGAGTCAAAATCTAGCCTGTACTGTCTGTGATTCCACCATTGCCAAATGCACTCTTCCAGCAGATTTATTGTCATTTGTGTTTCCCTCTGTGGTATTAAATGCTAGTCTGTTGAGTTTTTTTTTTAAATATTAGTGTAAGTGGGATTAAGAGGAGAAGTAATTATTTTTTTCAAAGCACTGTTTGACATCAATATTAGAAGCCTTTAAAGTTGCTGTTAGGCTTCAAGTGGATGTTCTGATGAACTCATCCATAATGCAACTTGGGAAATCACTATTTATTGCTGTATAGATCTTATAGATGTAGTGACATTTAAATGAAGTGAGATGCTAAAGCTATGACTACTGTAATTCTGTGAAACTCATGAAGAGTTAATTTTATGCTTAGTTGGATCAATATATCAAATATGTTGTTTTCTATCTCCTTGAATTTATGTGGGTAGTAATGTTTGAACAAAGATGTGCCAGAGCAAAGCAAGTATTAATGAATACAGAATAATAAATGTAAAACGAAACCACTCATTCTCTAGTGGTATGGACAGAAACCTTTACAGAACTTGTTTACTTAGGAAAGACTACCAGTCACTTGTTTACCTTACTTAGAAGCACTCTAGTGAAAAGTGATACCAGCTGGATTTTTTATGTAAATAACAACTTTTCACAGATTTTTGAGTATTTTTGGTCTCAGTAGAACAGTCTGAAGTTTGTTAGCATATGTGTTATACATATTCATGTCATAGATGTGTTGTACATATTCATGTTCCAGCATATGACAACACTATTACTAAATTTACGTAGAGGCATTTTTGGGGAAATGAGTGGATTCATTTGACTACCATGCAATTTTCAGGCTGTTCTAATCCAGGTCGTATGGTTTGCTGCTTAAAATATGTCTCAATTCTAAACCGAAGTACTAACTCTCCATATCTGAAATAATCCCTTCTAGGTGATAATGTGCTATTCATCCATCACTCTAGTTAGTTGCCAAATAATAATTCAGTAACTTTCCTTTTACAGTTCTCTAGTTGATGACATGTCCCTAAGGAAAAAGCTGTTACCTTTGCAAGAAGTTTTGGATGGCAGAGAAGAATTGCAATTTTTAAAAAATGTATATAATGTCCAAATCAGTAGTTGAAGTTTAATTAGCCCCTTTAGATTTTGAGCTGATTGTGAACTTTATGAAATACATAGAGCTTTGCAAAACACATGATTGAGGGGAGCAGTAGAAAAAGGATTACTCTCTCTTGCTGTCTGCACAGTTCAGACAGTGAACAGCTTCTTTGCACCACTCCCTTTTTTTCTTAATTTCTGTTATTTTCTTGGCATTGTTTGAAAAATAATATCCCACTGGCTGCCCCCACTGAGTCTTTTAATTTGCAGCCATACTAGCCTAAATTACATATGTAAAAGACAATTTTGCATACCTTTACAGACAGCAATTAATTTTATTTTCATAAAGTCTTAAGTTAAAACTTGCATCCATGGTAAATACCCATGGCTTAAAATAGGTGGCTTAAAAGCACAGAAAATGAAAGATATATTTCTAGAGGGACATAATCTTTTATGTGCTGATAAAATCAATAGATAGTGATCTGTTACCTCTAATAAAGTCAGCTTTAGACTTCCAAATTAGAGTGGTTTTGCTAGAGTCACTTTGAATCTTTCTACTAGTAAGTGAAGGCATCGACAGTCAGTGTTTTTTATTTCATATATTTTAAATATGAAGAAAGAAAAACGTACCTTCTGAGGTCTGGTGTTTAACAATGACAGAAAACCTCATTTGAATAAGACAGATTGGTTTGACTTTCCCAACAAAGACATGGAGACCAGAATGATATGAATATTGATTTTTGCTCTCCTTAAAAATATTAGAAGGAAAGTCTTAGGAGGTACATCTAATTTAGTTGTTACACTATAATATGCCAGCCTGGCTCAATTACTTTTGGAGAGAAATAATGATGGACTCAACTTTTGCAGTGTTAAGTCTATAAGGATGTAAGTCTTGTGCTTGTTTAGCACAAGATCTTTCTGGAATAAAATACTGCTGTTCTGCTTCAGGGGGTTGTTGTATACAAGATGTGGATAGGGCTGTGATTGCCTCACCTGCAGAGCCTGGCTTTGAGCACACTGTAGCATGGATTATTCCACTGGTCACACGTGGCAACAGGTTTGATTTTTTGTAAAAGATATTGACATTGATAACTTGCCAGACTGTTTACTTCCAACCCACAGCAGGATGGTGCAGTCACTAAGGGAGCATGCAGATCTACATGCAAATAGTAAATGTGCCTGTTGTATGCATAATCACTCCTTAGAAACTGAGTTGAAGAAAACCCTGTCAATTATTTTAGCTTATTATTTCATATGGATAGAATTCATGCAGTTTGAAAGAAGTGTACGTACAGCGGAAAGTGACGTAATTCAGAAAGCAAAGCTAGGGTAAGTGGTCTGTGGTGGATATGTAGAACACACAGTCAGTACCTCACATAATACTCTCTTGTTCCTGCTGAGGAGGAACTGTGCAGTAACACCCATCATATTCACTAGGCCAGGAGTGATACACTCTTGGAGGTTCTGATTATGGAAACAACGTATTGAGTTATCACACCATAGTTTATTTTGTGTGCCATTTAATGCAGTTGGGGTAGTCAATATTTACACTATCGGTATCATTGATCACTAAGGTAAAAAAGGTTACTTTATTTGAATATCTATACTTACAGCAGAATTGAAAATGCAGAGCTTAATTGTTGCTTTCAGTTTAAATCATGTAAAATGTGGATGCTTCCAAAGGAAATCTACTAACAGCACATCAATGGCCCCTGTCAATCCAGACTGGCCATCATGGCAGTCTAATAGCTCCATTTCCTTTGCCTTTTCCTTCTTAGAAATATTTTAACTGCTGGGATTGCAGTATTTTTTAATAAATTAGAAATACTCATAAATGTATGCAGTGTAAAAAACTTCTTCAAATGAGAATTTGGAACATGATATTCTACAACGTGTTTATTAAAGAACTACTACACGCTACAAAGAATGGTTGGTTGGCTGACAGGAACTCAAAGAGCAAGTTTTGAAGTTTGCATGGAACTAGTTCCAACAATTCCTATGTAAATACATTTTTAAAAACTCCATTTCAGACGGTAACCTGAAAAGTGAGAGGTCAGATCAGGATTCATTATAGAAGTTTTGCAGAGAAGAAATTTGCTATCAAGCAAAAACTAATTCTGATAATTTAAGCAAATAATTCCACTTAACGTGGAATTTGAAGTCACAAGTGACATACCCAAGAAATAAGCAATTTTGGCCAAATTAATGCTTGTTATTAATATATGAATATATGAACTTTTCCATTTAGATTTCTCTCAGAATATGAAAGGCATTTGGCAACAATATTTTCTATAGCACTAAGCCTTCCATAACGGTCTTAGCTTGAGAATATTGTGCCTATGGAAATGTGCTGATGACTTAATGTACACAAATAAAACAAGAAGGAATCTGCAAGTAGGACAATTAGATCTAGGTGCTATTTTTCAATAAACTTAAACCTCTCCCCCCTTCAGGGGGAGCAGATATAAGAAGTTTTAGATGGCTTGCATAATTATATTTTTTGTGCAGTAAGGAAGGAAAAGTAAGTACCGAGAAAAATAATGGTATTTGAAAATTGAAGTGTGCTCATAGCTGTTTAAGACAGTGTATGTGTAATGCAAGTGTAACTCTACAAATAGACTATTTGAAAGGTGTGCTGTACTTCAAAGTCTGTTGTAATACTATTCATTAACATGACTGATCTATTTTTATGTTGATCTTCAAAACCATATTCTTTCAAAACAAGTGAAGAAAAAAACCAAGGGGTCAGCTGCTGACTTAGGGGCCAGGCACAGCTCTTGAGTAGCCAGCTCTGGCTTCTGTGTTGGGATTACCTTGAGGGACTGGCTGTGCTAATGGGGAGGCATCTGTGTCAGAACTTGAGCTCAAGTGGAAACAGGTCACTATGGTACACAGCAACATACACACACCAAATTAAGTAGCAGGAGTCCCCTGTCTATGATCTAGTCTCCAAAGTATGTCATACACATCTTCTGGTTCTTGGCTGCAAGCTGTTGCCATGGCCTGTGGAAGGTTGCTAAGTTGCAGGCTGTTTACACTTTCATTCTAGACTGCAATTCCTATTTCCAAGAGTTTCTTTATAGCTGGATGAAAATAGTGTTTGTTCCTCAGCAAGGATTATTTGTGTGCCACGTAAGTGAATTTAAGGAAGCTTGCCAAATCAGCTGAAATAAAGTTTTATTAAAAGAAAAACAAGAGATGTACAATTGAAAATTTGGTAAATACATGAAACCAAGAAGATAAGCAGCAGGAATATACTGAGTTGATACAGTGATGCAGTAACAGATTCATACAAGGAAAGAAGATAATGGCGTAGATAGTCTGTACACTATTACACACCTGAGCATGAAAGGTCTTTTTTATTAGATTTGGGTAATTATATTCTTATGTTTTATAGGTGGTGGGATTGTTGGGGAGGAAGCAGGATGGTTTCTAAATTCTTTTTTTTTTTCTATTTCTGCTGCCACTTTTCCGAGACATTAAAGATAATGTATTGCTCTAAAGATAAGTTCTAGAGTTATGTTTTGATCCAGGTTCAGTCTAAGAAAAAGGCTTTGTTATTATTTTTTAATATAACTGGAAAAAGAAATTGCTTGCCATGGTCAGTCACCAATAAGTTGGATTTCCTGCATTATGAGGAACATATCATAACCACTGAGAGTTGTATGCTTAAGTGAATAATCACCTCTCTACATTTCATCCTTTTCTGTTCCCTTTTGCGATATATGGGCCATGGCTTGAAGGATAATGTCTCTCAGTTTGTGTTTGCTTAATTTTTAAAAACACAGTAAAGGTTTCCTTTACTGTTCCAAGCAGCTTTTATTCCAAAGCCATTTAACTACTATAAAATTAAGTAGTTCTATTTCTAACTTAGTTAAAATCTAGTCAGATTTCCTGCAAGGCTTCCATTTTTTAGGCTGTATATTAAATTCCAGTCAGCTTTGGAGCTAGAAACGTATTGAGAAAAAACTTTTCTTGTGGAACTTCCCATAGTTGCTTCTCTCACTTTTTACACAACAGCAGCTGGATTTTTGTTGTTCCTGAATTAAGGATTGGTAAATTAGTAATTTACATTCTGAAAATAGCAAATCATACATAACTTCAAGTAAGTTTAATGATACTATAATCTTAAAGACTGTGCTGAAGGTTTTGTCATCTAGTGCTGTGTGTGACTTTCTGAAATACTGTTGGTCATACATAAAACAGTTGTAATAAAAAAAGTCTGCATAATGAAAAAGAAACAGTGTATTTTTCTTAAAGTGGTCGCAGAAGTATAATATACAGGAACTTTGTATCCATCAGTAGTTTGCTGGGGGCTCTAAGAATACCAAACCCCTGCAATTTACAGAGGGTACATTAGACTGGAGGCCAGTTACTAGGGTCTGTGAGCACCTGCTTTTGAAAATGGAAGGCTTATATAGTCTCCACAAAAAGGGCACACTCTTCTACTTAAAAATTAATCTGTCATATTGCACATAAATTTTGGGTCAGATTGCATTCTCCTAATTAATGGAATAAAGTTCTGCTATTCCACATAGTCAAGTGTTTCGCATTGTCTTGTTTCAAAAGGGCTGAAACACTTTTTTTTTCCCTGAGGTAGGAATTTTAATGAGAAACTTGATATAACAGTGGTGATAAAAGGCTGGTTTCATAAAAGGTACCTTGTAATTAATTGGCACTGTAATGATTTACTGCTACATACTGTTTTTCACTCAGGAAGACCAAAGTACTTTGATCTCCAAGTAAACACTTGGCCTCTCTTGTGCCTTAGTGCCAGGCAGAAGAGCCATGTTCCTGCTAGGGCTACCAGAACTCCAGGCTTGCTTGGGATGTATTACCCCAGTGCAGATGCACCACAGACACGTGAGGCTGGCCTGGAGCATCCCTCCAAGAACTGTGTGCCTCATTCTAAAGCAGGAAAGGAGCTGTGTGCTGGACTAGTCTGTGGTATTTGTTGCTATCTGGGCATTGATGAGGCTGATATCCTGAAAGGACCCTGTGTTGAAATATGTTGGGACTTTCTCCAGCTCCCAAGACATTTGAGGCTGGGGAGGATGCAGAGATGGCTTTACTGGATGTTGAAAAAAAGAAACTTACCGGAACAGTTATTCCTGTATGTGTTTCTGTAATGTTTACTGTAATGTTATTGCATATTTATGCTGCCTAGTTACTTCTAAGGATAACAATTTTTTTTAAAATATGCTACACAAGCCCCCATGCAAAAGTGGAAATTGTCTCCTGTAGTGTCCTACCTATTATTACAGCACAATTTTCCAACACAATTCCTAAAATGGTCAGTCATGCCACAACTTCTGTAGCTTAGTCTGCATAAAAGGCTGCTCCTAGCAATAAGCAGCTGAAACAGTTCATGCAGTTATCACTGTCTGACACAGCACTTAAAACTAAAAATTATGAATAGCAGTCTTTATCTGGTAACAGGTTCTTAAATCGCTTAGTCTTCTTTCAGTCTTCAGGCTATAAAGGTATTTCTTAGCTGTTGTATTGTGAAATTAGAACTGAAAGCATTCCTAGTTCTATCAGAATTATCATGGGAAGGACAGAATTCAATTAGAAGGTCTGGGTCCATAGATCTATTAGTTTAGATTAATCAACATAATCAACTTTCACTTAAAACAGTGGTCTTAAATTATTTGCATTAAACTGGGTTTGGTTTGTTGTGGGGTTTTGTTTGTTTTTTTTAAAATATTTAGTTCAATCCCTTTGAGGAAACAGAGGCTGTCTAAATTTTTCAGCAATGAACATTTTACCCAAATAGCTAATACCTCTAAATCAGCTTACCATGTACTATAAATGTTTGCCCTTTTACAAGCAAGACTGTGTACCGTGTGCTGCCTTTCCCTTTTCTATAATTAGCAGAAACATTTGGAAATTTCAGTAACACTTTCTCTGTATCTTTACAAGAAAGAAAATGACCTAAAAAGGGAAGAAAGGCTAGTGTAGGAAGGAGCACAGCTAATCTAAACATCACCCACAATTTGCAATCAGGGACACCCCCTCCCTTCTCCAAGCAGATACTTTCAGTATTTGTGTTTTGGTTTTGTTATTCAAACCCTTGCTCTTCACTACAGATTTCCCTACTTGGAAATATTATCATTTGAGATCACGGTACAGCAACAACAGATAAAGCTGTGCCAAGTTGCAAACCAGCCCATGGGACGAAAGTCTGTAATCAGTAAAGCACATGTACACTGCAGACACCGGCAGAAGTCTTAAGTTCATCTGTCGTTGCAGTAGTGTTCATGTTGTTCAGGTAGCTGTGTGCTGTCTCTATACCCAGTAGACACTTACCAAATAAGAAAATTGTGAGGAAAAATATGATTTTCCACATGAAAAGATGAATTTTGAAGTGCTGGATGCTGTCAAACTTCTTAACTAGTGTCTTTACTAAAATTTCAGCCAGCAATACTTTGCCCAAGTTTCCTGACTGCAGCAAATGGTTCAAAACTTGAGTTCACAAAAATACCAGGACAATTTTATACCAGGAAGAAACAGTATAAGAACTCAGAGAGATTTCTGTAGCATAAGAAAACCATAAGCATATCTTTCCTGACTGGTTCATCCTCCACTGCAATGGGATTTGTATGAACACAATCTCAGCATCAGTATTTCAGTAGGGCAGACCCTGTGTAGACAGATTTGTGATTCTGCAAAAGTTCAGTGCACAGCAAGTGAAAATGCCTTTAAATGTGTTTTACATGTCCATAAATATAATTAGAGCTCAAATTTCTGGACATTCAAACTTTTCCTTCAGCTACAGCAATTAGGCAGAAACTGAAGGCACAACTGTGGGTTGATGTTAAGCTGGTACACAGCCTCGGTGAGTCCTCCTGTGAAAGCTCCACCACCTGCACAGATTTTGCAGAATTAACCAGAGAAAAAGGCTAATTTAGAAGGAAAATACATAAGGTCAGACCTATCAGTACAATTTAGGAGAAAGCCCACAAAACAATTGATTTTTGCAGAGATTATGATCTCTACAGCCCCTTCTTGGATACCAATGCTGTGGAAAAATAAGCTGATTTGTTTTTTTCCCATAAAATTCTTCCCATTTTGCCAGTTAGAAACAGAGTCAGCTTTGACAAACACCTGGGGTGACCCAGTGACAATAAATTGAAAGCTTTAAAATAAACTTGGCACTAAGCCTTACTGTGTTGCTAATTTACCGTTTGATTTGAGGTCAATCAAGGCTTCCACTCAGTAAGTAGATGCTGTAGGTTAAGTATACTGCTAGAGCCTAAACAGCTGTGAAAGACACAGAGGCACAACATTTATTATTACAATTCAGACAGACCACTGAGATGGCAGTTTGTTCCCACGGAAATGAACAATTAACAGTAGTTTCTGGGACAGTTAAAAGCAACTTGAATATTAGGGGGTCAACCCCTTTATGCCAAAGCTTTTTGATCGAAGCTATAAGGCTTGCCAAGGTGGAATATAGGGGGGGGGGAAGAAAATTGTCATATTTAATTTGTGGTTGTAAAAGATGACTGGATTATAATAAGGCTTTTAGGTTTCAGAATAGTGTTGAGGACTGCAGGGGAAGAGCACTGGCCAGGCAGTACTAGAATAAGGGGTCATTTTGGCAAAGGAAGCTAGTTTATTTTTAATTCCTTAGGAGGTTTAGGAGGACAGTTAAGTCCCATGTGAATCTACATTTCTATTTTTTATCTCGGTCATGCAGGATTCATCAATAGATCCAATTTTTCAGCCTTTCCTTGTTTGATCTTTCAACCTAACCCTAATCTGAACTAGGGTTTTTTTGAGGAAAAACCAGGAAGTCAAGCTGGTCACCTTCTGTCATCTTTAGCCTTCATCTAACACCCAATATTGACTGGCACAAAATGGATTAAGGCAGATCCTGGAGGAGAAATGGATTGAATTATTTTCAAAGATGGTATTTGACACATCATAATTTCAAGAACAATTTTTTTTTATTTTTCCACATGGCTTACAGATCTAAGATGAGGACTCGGTACAAACTCAGGTTTGTTTAAAGGTGCAAGTTGCGGATTTCTCTTTACATTGAGGCTTAGAACACAGCCAGCAAGTAAACTGTCAATCAGATGTGCTGTTGCATCCTGCAGTTTCTTAGCTGAGACTGTGACTGGAATGAACAGAAGCATATGGCTTTACATAGACATAATATGCTGGGATGGTTTTAGGACTCCTTTCAAGCTGGAGCTTTAGGATAAAACCCCAACGCTGCTACATTCTGTCCTGCCCATGATGCTAAAATGAAGGTATATAGTAAAGAGGTTGATATTTGAAAGACAATTATGAGATAGGTTGTGGTAACCTGACTAAGGCTCAGCAAAAGCAAAGATTAAAATGTAATGCACTGTTCCACAAAGGCAGCAGTGCTTGGTGCACTGGAGAACAGTGAGAATTCCATTAGTTCTGGTTACATCTGGAAAAGCGGTGGCACATCACTTACACAAATTTCAATGAGGATCAGTGAAAATTAGCTACAGTACTCTTAAAAATAAATTTGGCAATACAGACACTTCAGCGTGCCGTCACCCCTGAGCACAGGAAAAAAACAGCCATCTTTTGAGGCAGGATTTCTTTTGACTCACTGAAAGACCTTCATCCTGTTCCCAGGACTTGACCTAAATAAAGTTACCACTCCTCTGTTTCTGTCTTTAAACGATTCTGAAATGGGTGTATTCAAACAAGGACCGCCCTCTAAATGGTTGGATTGCATCCTCTTCCTCAGCCATTCTTCGTAAGTCCTTAACATTGCTGCGTGTAGGAGCTGCCAAATTCTCCCTTTCTGCCTGTAAACAGCCCGCGTGCAGTCGGGAGCTAGGGAATCTTGGAGAAAGCTTCCTAACCTCCCCCAGCACCTCACGGCTCTGCTCTCACCGCCG
The DNA here is from genome assembly GCA_013400415.1 of Scytalopus superciliaris. NCBI lineage: Eukaryota > Metazoa > Chordata > Aves > Passeriformes > Rhinocryptidae > Scytalopus > Scytalopus superciliaris. The sequence goes on from VXBX01009446.1 coordinate 1,203,837, forward strand.
CTGGCCGCCTGTCAGTGGGGAAAACACAAGCATCGTGAGCACTGAAGGGTTATTCGCGGCCGGTCCTTGTTGGCGGCGCTGCACGCACGGCAGTTTTTAATGATGTGTTTTCTGCGCTAAATTAAGCCCGGGCTCTTGGGAATAATTGCAGTGGCTTCCTTTAATGAAGCAATAATCCTTGTAAAAGTCAGCATGCACGACGCGTAGCCTTCTGCAAGCTGGCAGCCCAGTGCTGAGCCGAGCAGAGACTCCTCCATCCCAGCCCCCTCCTCAGAAGCCCACCGGGGGTCGATGTTTTAACTCCCAGCGGGTACTCTGGGAGGGGAGTTCGGGCACCGACACCGGGCAGAGCCCTCACACGGCCGAGCCAAGGGACACAGGGACAGGGCCGGAGAGGGGGCAGGGGCAGTATCCGCGGCAGGGACGGGGATAGGGGCGGTGTCCGGCACAGGGACAGGGGTAGGGGCGGTGTCCGGCCCCCGGCCGCGGCGGAAGGGCGGGCCCGCTGCGAGGGCACAGCTGTAGGCTCCCCCAGCGGCGGCCTCGGCCCCGGCCCCGGCCCCGGTGCCGGCCATGCTGTTCCGCTTCGGCGTGGTGCTGCCCGCCGGGGTGCTGGAGGGCGGCGCGGAGCTGCTGGTGGCCGGGTCGCGGCCGGAGCTGGGCCAGTGGGACCCGCAGCNTCGGCCCCGCAGCTCCGCCCGGCGCCGGGAGGCGGCCGGAGGGAGCGGGCGGGAACCGACCTTGAGCCTGAACCTGAGCCTGCCCCCCGCCCCCTTACTTCAGGCGTCCACTGTCGTGATGCTTTGTTTTGTTTTCTTCCTTCCCCCACAAATAAAGAACTCAGAACTGCCTACTTAGCCATTAAGGTGTGGGCCGGTACTTTATTTCGCTAAGCTGAAATGTCATGATGGCATTTTCAGGCTGGCAATTTTTACCACTGGAATTTCTGAAAAAAAAAAAAAAAAAAAAACCAAAAAAACCAAAG
>VXBX01009446.1:1204835-1406875 GCA_013400415.1 Scytalopus superciliaris
AAAAAAAACCGCAACAAACCCAAGGGAGTAGTTCTGTCACAGCTTTTCCAGTCGTCTTGAGGTTTCCGTAGTACTTCCACAGTGGTTTTCTCCTGTTCTCTGTTGACAAATGTTGAATAGTCAGTTTCCATGTGCTGTTCTAGCATATTTAAGTATCTTAAATAAACGAGAACACGCCTACAATTGTCTGCTGAGTCAGTAAAGCTCTAAATATACCTCTTGTTACTGAGGAGCGGATCTGACCCTGTGAAAGGAAGACAGATGACGAGGTAATTTTTGAGGGTGTTTTTTTAACTCATAGTTTTATAATCCATATACCAAAATAACACATTGTAGAGCAGTTGCTCTTAAACCATTTTAAGAACACATACCACACTAATAAACTGCCATTCTGTCATGTGGACTAAAACATGCATGTTGTCATAACTGTTGCATTTGTTTTTTCTTCTTTATGCTAATAAAAGACTACATGTTAATGCTACATTCACACAAGTTTACATCATGAAATACTATATACATCATGCAATAGTAATGGTTTGATACTATAACAAGTAGTGTATTCTCCCTGTTTTAACTATGTTTTTCTTTTGCAGAATTGCAGGAAAAGTGAATTTATGGAATAAAAATCTTTGCATCTGTCCAAGGAAGCAGAATCGGGTCTCTTTTGAAAGTGCCATGTTGTACATAATATGCCAATGATATAAAGAGGTCCTCACCATACAGAATACAGAAATAATAATAGTGTGTTCCAGACTATAGAGGATCAGTAATGTAAGGTTGATGGTTACTGTCTAGTTTGGAACTAATGATAGCTCAAGGTATTGACTATTCCTGGAGGTACATTTAGGAAATGTAGTCAGAGGAATAAACCTGTTCTGTGGCAGATTTGCAATTTGACATTTAACCTGTGTGGCATTTTGTTATTGTCATTATGAATGCTCAGCAGTTTGACCTCACTCCATAGCTAGAATGATAGAAAGCAAATAGGTATATCATTCAAATGCAGAGGAGTTTTTAATTGGGCATTCATATAAACAATTTTTCCTAAGTTAATATTTACAGGAAAGAACTAAATTTTTCTTAAACCTTGAAATTTATTGTTCTTCATTTATCACATGAGAGACCAAGGATGTTTTTCAATCCAAACATTAAGCAATCTTGCACTTCTTTTTTATCTAATTTGTTTTAATGTGTTTTTTTTTTTTAACTATCAATAGAAGTTTTGTCTGTCGTCTATTTATTCTTATAAAAATCTCAATTTGAAAAGACAACTCCATTTTTTAAGAAAACATTTATTTTTTTTTAATAAGCAAGTGGTGTGTGTTGTCTCTTTAGTATCCTATATGTTTAAAGTTAAAATTTGCTTTGGGATACATTTAGCACTTAGAGAACACCCGCAGTTTTGAAGATGTGGTTATGGGAGATACAGGAAAGTGCAGAATGATGCTTGCTCTAAGTTTATGAGGTGTGGCATTCGTCTGTAACCAGAGAAGCTCCAGTCCAGTTATGGGTATCAGATATTTACATATATTGAATTTTGAAATAATGTTCTATATTTAAGAAAATTAATCCCAGCTTTTTATTAGTACATGCCTGTGAGCATTCCACTGGTAATGCATATTGGCTTTTTAATACTACAGTACATGTTTTAATAACAGCCATTCTAATGCAATGGGGAAACTGAAAGATAAAGTGAGGGTTTTTTTGTTTTTTTTTTCTATGGACTAGAAGAGTCAAAATCAGGGGCCGGCATTCTATGGCTTTTGGGTTCTGCCAGGTGGTCTGGTAGGAAGCTTTCAGGCAAGACTTGGCCTGCATGTGAATCACTGGGTTGCTGCTTGTTTTGGGAGGGAACTATTTCCTCTCTCTAGGAGGATGAGGTCGAAGAGGAAACTCGTTTGTGCTCCTAAGGATCAGTACTTACCTCTGCTGTCACCAGGTGATGTTGCTGGTCTGCATCCAGGACCTGTCGCTTGAAGCCATTGAGCATTTCTGGCTCAAATCACATGAGCTGTGTGACTGTGTGAGCTTCAGGGTTGTTACTTGCTTAACTGCCATGAAAGCTGAGGCCTGGTATCCAGGAGGGTTTTTAACTGTGCTGTGGTACTTGTGGAAAACAGATTGGTTATGTTGAACTTCAGAATCTGGGAATAGGTTTAGAAAAAGAAAAGAACATATACTTTGCCCAACTGCCCCTGTGTCTGTCTGCATACTTTGTGTTGTTGATTCTTCAAAACTGAATTTAAAGTCTCTCAGCTTGGAAAGTAAAAGCATTTTGTGCCTACTGTTGAAACTAAATAAATACAAGATGAAACTTATGCTTGAATTTTTTTTTTAATTTTTTTTTTTTAGCTTATGATGGAAGACTCACCTGTGCCTTTATCCCCTTTACTCTCATCTAAATAAACTGTAGGTACTAATCAAGAAACATGCTTCATAAAAGGACAGAGGAGTTACTAAGGGGATGCCTCAAACTGTATTTTGAGATGGTGAAATACAGTGCATTGACACCTTATGTTTTGAGAAGGGGAGAAATATATATATATATAAAACACAAGCTCGTATTGTAAGATGCTGATCCATTACTGCACAGAGAAGCTGTGATTGCCCTGTTCCTGGAGGTGCTCAAGGCCAGGTTTAGGGGGACCCTCAGCAACCTGGTCTAGTGAAAGATGTTCCTGCCTATGGTGGGGGATTGGAATTGGATAATCTTTATGATCACTTTCAACACAAACAATTCTGTGATTGAATGATCTTTACCTGACTCTTAGTTTGATGTAGCTGGTGCTTACTTAAAGCGTGACAGGTATAATACTGCTGGTTAAAGCTCAAGAGCACAGTCAGCCTACATTCTGGGAATTTGTTCCGGGTGAGCAGGGCCTTATTCCTTCCAAAAAAACCCCCATCTCTAGTTTTGGACAGGGGGGAGGAGTGAAAAGGAACTGTCTTGTTTGCATGTAGGTGCTGCTGCTCTTTTTGGTGGTTGGAGGCCAAACCCAAACAATACAATACAGTTTGATTTAGAAAAAGATACGTAACTCAGCCTGTGGCTTGGTGTGTTGGCTTTCCAACATTTCCAGTTCATGCTCCTGTGTACTTGTTCATTGCAGTTTAAGCTGTATGTTGGACAATGTACACTTGTGATAGCTCAATAAGATTGGTACATTGGCTGAGCAGGGATTTTCTCTTGGAGAGAAGGCAAGAAAGGAAGGTGTATGCCCAGTGGAAGCAAGGTCAAGTGACATGGGAAGAATTCAGAAGTGTTGCTTGCTGCTGTAGAGAGAAAACTTGTGTGGCCAAACTCAGCTGGAGTTGAAGTTGCCAGAAATGGGGACAATAAAAAGAGCTTTTTCAAATACATTAATGGCAATAGACAGTGTAAAAATAATATTGGCCCATTAGAGGATGAGAATGGTCGCCTCACAAACCAAGACAGAGACAAGGCAGAGGCATTTAACACTTTCTTTGCCTCTGTCTTTAACATGGATGATGGACCAAAGGGGTCTCTGCCCTGAGCTGGAGGACCATGACTGCAAGAATGATCAACTCCCACTCAACCCTGCAATTGTACAGGATCTGTTGCTCCAGCTGGATCCCTACCAATCTATTGGGCCTGATGGGAATCCTCAAAGACCTAGCTGATGTCATTGCAAAACCTCTGTCAGTGATTTTTGAGCAGTCTTGGGAATCTGGAGAGGGAATCCAGAGGCTGGTGAATGTTGTCTTGATTTACAATAAGGGCAAGAAGAAGGACTCTGGAACTACAGGCCTGTCAGTCTCACTTCAGTGCCTGGTAAAGTTATGGAGAAGATTGTTCTGTCAAGTATTGAAAAACACTTGAAAGGCAGCAGAGTCATTGATCACAGCCAGCATGGCTTCATGAGAGGAAAGTCCTGCTTATCAAACCTCATTTCCTTTTACAACAAGGTAACCCACCTGGTTGATCAAGGGAAGCCAGTTGATGTCATATTTTTGGATTTCAGTAAAGCTTTCAATACTGTCGCGCACAGGATCCTTCTGGACAAAGTGCCCAGCACAGCTGGATAAACATATTGTCTGGTGGGTGAGCAATTGGCTCATGGGTCGAGCACAGAGGGTAATAGTGAATGGGGTGACATCAGACTGGTGACCTGTCACTAGTGGGGTTCCACAGGGCTCCGTCTTAGGCCCTTGTACTCTTCAACATCTTCATAAATGACTCGGACACAGGACTGGAAGAGTTACTAAACAACTTTGCAGGTGGTACAGAACCGGGAGGGAGACCCTGCAGAGAGACCTCAACAAATTCAGAGGGCTGGGCAATCACCAACCATAGGAAGTTCAACAAAGGAAAGTGCCGGATTCTGCACCTGGGATGGGGCAACCCCAGACCCTTGTACGGACTGGGGAATGAGATGCTGGAAAAGGACCTGAGGATTCTGGTTGACAGCAAGTTGAATGTGAGTCAGCAGTGCTCTGGCAGTCAGGAGGGCCAACCCTGTCCTGGGGGCATCAGGCACAGCATCACCAGCCGGGCGAGGGAGGGGATTGTCCCGCTCTGCTCTGCACTGGGGCAGCCTCACCTTGGGTATTGTGGGCAGTTTTGGGCACCACAATGTAAGAAAGATACTGAGCTCTTAGAGAACATCCAAAGGAGGGCAATGAAGATGGTGAAGGGCCTTTAGGGGAAGCCGTATGAGGAGCGGCTGAGGGCACTTGGTCTGTTCAGCCTGGAGAAAAGGAGACTGAGGGGAGACCTCATTGCAGTTACAACTTCCTCATGAAAGGGAAGAAGAGGAGCAGGCACTGATCTCTGTGGTGACCAGTGACAGGACCCGAGGGAATGGCCTGAAGTTGTGCCAGGGCAGGTTTAGGTTGATTATTAGAAAAAGGTTCTTTATCCACATGGTGGTTGGGCACTGGCACAGGCTCCCCAGGGAAATGGTCACAGCACCAAACCTGGCGGAATTTAAGAAGCATTTGAATGGTACTCTCAGGCACATGGTGTGGCTTGGGGATGGTCCTGTGCAGGGCCAAGAGTTGAACTCAGTGATCTTTGTGGGTCCCTTGCAACTTCTCATATTGTGTGATTCTGTGACTTACAGAGTAATAAATGTTTTGATAATACTGTAATGTAATGAGTGAAAACATCAGAAGTAAATTCTGATCATAGCTTTCAAGGGGTGAGCACTTGATTGATTCAAAGTGTCAGTGATAGGTAAGCACATAAAGATTGCATTTTTAAAATGACAACGTGTTGAAACTTAAAGCAGTCTCACTTCTTGGCCTCAACTCTGGAACAAACAAGATATAATTTCTTAATTTAAAGGAGGAGATTCTTTTAAGACTGTGTGGGAAGGTAATTGCCACTTGCATTGGAGAGATTGTAACATAAAAAAAGTATTTGTGGCTCAGCCATAGCAGGATAAAGCAAAGTAAAAATTCTCTGAGGCCATTCTTAAAAGTACAGTGGGATGTAATTTTTCTGTAACTGAGATGCATCTTTTTTTCCCCCAAAGCTAATCTATAGATCCCCAAAATAGGTAGCAGTTCTAGTATTAAAAAAATAAAACAAAAAATCAACCAAACAAAAAAACCTCAAACCCCTTAAGGGTAGCATTTCTTTGTACCTTTTAATACAGATATTTCATGTAGTGTTGTTCCCACTGGGTGGTGCCATTTTCCCTGTGTATAGCCAGTGCCTTGCAGCTACTTACACATTTCATCAGTATTTGGTGTAATTTCTGTTCCACTTTTGAAAATAATGTGGAGTTTTACTTGTTTCCCCCATCCCACTTTTGTTCTGAAGCAGCTGGTGACTGGGAAGGAACACAAAGCATGACTGGATATTGATAGTTGAATGACTGTGCATCACAGGCATTTTGTTCCGGCCAGTCTATTGCTTTCTGGACAACGCTAGATGCCTTAAACACCTTTCAGATGTGAGGAATCTTAATGAGTAAAAGTTGATAAGTTTGAAATCTACTTCTCAATACTTCTTTAAGGAATGTAAAGAAACTTCTTTTTACAAAGCACAGTAGCTCCTGGTGTTTTGTTCTTCAACCCCCTCAAGATGTACACTTAGCATGGATTATAGTGCAGTTAATGGTAGCAAGTTTCTCATTATTTTCTATCTGTGTGTCAGCATTAACCAACTTATACTGAGTAGATTACCAGAGATCAATAAAACAACAGAGAGTTGCCCATGAAACTGCAAAATCAGAAGAATAAAAATAAATATGTACACTCACATTCCTCTGAATTTGGCAGGTATGTGTCTTTTCCTACCCACAAAGACCATCAGGGTGCAATTCTGACTGCTGTGAAAGCCTAATTAAAGCATTTGTGGTTATAATGGCAAAGTTACAATAAATGCATTGTTTATGCAAATACTTTATTTGCTGTTTTTCCCATCACTCACTTCCAAGTGACAGCAGCATGCAGTAGGGCTCAGGAATTTATTTTCAATGGCAAGAAGCACTGACATGAGACAAATAACTGGGATGATACTTTGGTTAATATACTGCTGTGGTTACTCTTTTGATGTAGCTTGTTTTCTGCCCATACTTCAGTTATCTCTTCTGGTATGGTAGAAAGTAGCGATCGGTGATAGACAGTACAATGCACAGAGTTTCAAAGGAGTTAGAAAGACTGTATTGCATTATACATTTTGTTGCTATCAGCCATTATTCTGTCATCCATATTTCCTTTAGTCTCATTTCCGCCATCTGTCAGAGAAGAACCTCTTTTTTACATGAGATGAATTTCCTTTTAGTTGCTTTTCTGTGATTAAATCTACATCAAAATATGGGACATTTGGTTAAAAACTCTTAGTACAGGAGAACCACCTATGGAGAAACACTTGTGCCTAAACAGATCTAGAGAGAGAAATAAAGTGTATGTTTTTGAAAGTTGCCTTTGAAAATTCTTATTTTCTTATATATGATTAAAAAAAAAAAAAAGAAAGAAAAGCCTTGTTGATTAACAGCATTAAGTGCTGAGAGGGGCTTTCTTGTAAACAATTTAATTCTAATTCTGGCATAATTAAAAAAAATCATAAAAAGAATTCTCTTAGGGGTATACTAATAAACTAAAAACTTTCAAATTCAGCCTGGATTTTAATAGAATTAAAATTTGTTTCTTTGGTTATGTATATTGGCTCTACCAAATGAGAAGCTGAAACAGTCTGATTTAAGTTTGGTAGAAAATAAACATGTCGTGTGTGATACAAATGATTTTATACTTTTTGAATATCAATTCTGCCCTGGCAAATGCAGGGAAACATTTCTGAAAATCAAACCAGTCATGAAGGAGTTCCTAATCAGGATGTGTCAAATTAACAATTTTGGTTTATATTAATACTAAGTATTTAAGTAAAACAACAAATTAATTTACTGTTTACAGAATCTAAAGGGAAGATGACTTATTTGCAGGAGAAAATAATAGTAGCCATATAATCCCAGTAAGTATTTATTAAGCACTCGAATAAGGTTTGGTATATGGCATACAGAATTGGTGCTATTTGTCAGAGGTGTACAAAAAAAGGGCAGCTACTAAGGGGCTTTGCTGACACTTAGGAAAGTGGGACTTCAGAGCCTGTGGCAGACTCAGACTGGCAAAATACTTGACCTCACTCAGTTCAAGCAAGGGGAATTCACCCTCCCCTATCTCTGTTTTTTAACAATCAATAGCAATTCAGCCTTGGCGGATTTGAGACAGATCCTATTTCAAAACACCAGAGATTGAATTTTGTTCAGACAGGCAGCAGGGAGACTTTCATGACAGAATCTGGTGTAAAGGGTAAGTAAATTTGAATATTGTGAGTGTACTGAAGAAAGTTCAGTTAGAGTGATGTGTGATAACAACACCAAGCAGTAGCACAGTCAGATAACTGAGAATTGTGTCCAAAATAGGACTTGAGGCTTTTCTTTATTGTAATGTTGGTGTGAAAGGTAAGAAAGTTAGATAAAACATAAAGGCTTTTTTTTGGAGATTTTTTTTGTGTGTTTCCTTTACTTCCTGTTGTTTTATTCCTATTTTTAAAAAAATGTTATTCCTCAACCCCACTCTGTTTCTCTGCCCCCAGAGTGTTGATAGCGTTTAGAGTATTAAACCCAGGGGAATTTCTAGGCATAAACTTAAGATACTTGTTTGCCTTATTAAAGACCTCATTTAATATAACAAATGGAATTACTTCAAATATTTAGGCCTAGTTAAAATTTTGAATTGACATGTAAAGTGTGCTAGTTCATGCTAAATTTATGGCAAAGGTTATAGAGGAGTTAGTGCTCTTACTGATTTGTGAGTAGGTGATCTGAAAATTGCTGGGCTGTTTGTAGTTTGGGTGGGTTAGTTGCCATTGGAGCTAATGTGTGCATCTAAGGTTATATAAGTAGCCCTGTGGTTTTTTCAAAGGTAGCAGTGAACTGAGAAACACACGTTGCTGGGGTTTGAAAGTCTTATGCCTGTGTTTTAGAGTCTGGCTAAGGCAGGGATGAGATACACAGCACCTTTATGGCTGCTGTTGTGCCCTGGAGTTCCTCCCCTTACACAGCAGAGAACAGAGGAAAAACCCACAAGTTTCAGCAAGATGTGTAACAAGCCGGTAGCTGAGAGAGCCATGGCTGAGCAGTGTCTGCTGTAAAGAGCTCTGTAGAGACAGTGAGAAATTCATACTTTCATGTGTTGTTTTGTTCACCACTCTTAATGGTGATGAGAAATTTCATTGACCCAGATTTTGCTTATTATCTTTCAAGATCAAACTGGTAATTTCTTCACTCTGACTTTTTTGTGCAATCTGTGTGCAGTTCTCTTCTGTGTCAAGAAGAGTCTGTGCTGTTGGCAGACTGTAAGATTATACTTTTTTCATCTCTGCAGTATAGCTGTAATAGAATAGTAAGTGCAGAGCTATAATAGAATAGTAACTGCAGGTTTTTCTTCGCATTTTGTTATTGTACACCATTACATCAAATCTCAGAACATCCTCTTCTAGTCTCTGCTTACCTTCTTCCAGTCCTGTATCTTTAGATATCTTGTATTACTTACTATATCTTCATCTGTTTTCCACAATATCAGTCAGGTTGGAATGGTCACCTGGTTGAACCTCCCTGCTCAAGCAGAGGCAAAACCAAAGTGTTCCTTTGTTTTGTTCTGCTGTCTTTTGCTAGTGCCTTTTATCAGTTATGTGGAGATCTTTGGTTTTATTCTTTTGTTTATTTGTTTGTACAACCACTTCTTATGCCACTTTGATTATCCTTCATATGCAGTAAAGAAGGAACCGTAACTGCAGTCATGAAGGTTTTGGAAGAGCCCTCTGTGAGGCTTGTGCTCCAAGTGGGGTTACTCTATCAGTTAAACTAGAACCTGTATTTTCTAATAAACTCTTTCAAAATTCTTTTTTTCTTTAATTAGGAAAGCCAACATGATCAATTAAGAGGACGATCACTACTCTTCAAATATTTGACTTACCCTTTCTTATGGTTGAATTTTACATGTTTTGAAATCATTGTCTATTTGCCTCCCAAAAATAAATAATTAAACCTATATTTTGCCACTGGTATAATATGAATGAAAACAAGGTGAAGAAAAATACTGATATAGACATGGGTTTAGCTGTAAAAACATGTGTTTGCTGTTGTGTGGGGCTCTTTCTCAAAGAACATTTGTGCTCATTTTCTCTTTTGCAAAGATGAGCAAGAAAACGTTTTTTTTTCTTTACTATTGACTGTAGGAACAGAAAAGTTGAAATGCTGTTAAAATTCCCCCAAGTCTTTTAGGCTGCACAGTGTTTTCTTAACTATAAAAAAATTCATCCAAATGATTGTTTATTTCCTACTAAAAGTATCTGGAAGCTTACCCAGTGGTCTGGTGTTATATACTGTGAGCAACATGTGTGTTCTGAGACTAGAGCTCTTGTCTTGCAAACACTGGTGAGGAGACACACAGCTACTGTGCCTGAGCAGAGTGTTTAAATGGGAACTGTGATGAATTCCCATTCTGGAGACTGATGGAGTCATGGGGGTTTTATTCAAAGTATCTTCAAGCCTTTGTACAAGGTTTGAGTAAGCTTTGGGAAACTAGTTCAGTGTAAGGGGACAGATGTATTTATATATGCACTGAAAGGCTGCTGGTAAAGATGTGACATACCTTTGGGGTCCTGGAAGCATGTTGGATTGTAGCATCTTATATGCTGGGACTTCTCTGTTTGTGCTGTGCCAGCCACTTATGTAGAGGCCATCTGACACGTGGTTGCACAGCAAATTAAGGATAGTCTTTGCAGCTTGTAGGGGGGGCCTTTCCCAGCTTCAGGTAGAGAAATGAAACTGCAGCACTAGGCCTTCAGTTTTGGTAACTTACTTTATGAAAAACGTTGCGTGTTTGAGAAGTGAGCAATGAAGCTTACTGAAGTTTCTATGGGAAAGGGCTGCTGCATCTGACTTCTGAGAGAAGCCACTTAGAAAATCCAAAGGTTCAGTGGCCTTTTAGATAAAGCAGATAACGACCTGTGGGGTAAGACAAATTAAAACATTAGGTGGATTAAGGAGGTGTGTGTATGACGAGCTTCAGATACAACCAGGCGTGTTCAGACTGCATACAAGCAATCTCACGGCACTTCTGTCTGCACTAGCCACTATCTTTTCTCTCTGGTGCCTGAGCAGAAGAAATTAGTAAGGGCATCAACACATCTGATGCACTGAGAAGAATAAGACTGTGTTCACCTTGGCCCTACTGCCTTCATCACACACACAGTTTCTTCCCCGGTGAACCAACCACATCAACAGCCCCGGAGAAGAGCAAGAGAGGATGTGGTCGTCTTTGATCTGCGGTGCTGTTTGTTGCTGTCCTAACACCCTCTGTTCAGCTTGCTGTCCTGGACATTGGAAAGTCCCTTATTCCAGGAATTCACATCCAGAAAGGACTTGCTTGGCCTATGTGATGGGTTGTTTTTTTTTGTAGGCCTTCCTTGGTAACCAGGGTCAAGATCTAGGAAGTATTCCATCCCATCTCTTTACGTAATCAGGTGTATATAAACCGAAGGAGGAGGTGTTCTCTCTGCTTTTTTGCTTCTTTTCCTTCTCGGNGAATAAAAGTCTTACTCAGAGTGCCAGATTTTTGTCCTGCCTCTAAAGCTATTTTGTTCTTGGCATGAGCTCTTCTAGTGCCTGTGAGAACTCTTGGGCTGGCTCTTCTGAGCCTGAGTCTGATGGAATCGGGTATGTGACAGAGTACCACAAGGGGATGCAAGGAGTCTGCTCTGTCAGCAGAGGTAAAGGGGCTAAGATGAGAATAAAGAATGCTTTTGTGGATGAACCTCACACTGTGAGGCTGATGCACCTTGCTTCAGGCAGAGGAATGTCATGAGAAAATACTTAAAAAGGTGAGAGTGGAAAAGGAAGAACTGAGGATTACCCAGCTAATGATTTCTGCTTATCACCCAGTCTGTGCCGGTTTTCCTAGCTGTATACATTCTGCAAATATAAAACAGAACATGTAAGTGATACTTATTGTTTTCTGTTTAAAACACAGTTTGTGATCAGTTATCGTGAGCAAAAGCTGATTTAATTGGCTGACTTTTATTTTCTTATTAAATTACTCTGGAAGAGAGAAGTTGAGATAATTCAATCTTTAGTCATTTATAGCAGCTCTAAATTATTGATAAGTTCTACATTACTCCACCAACCTTGTCAGCTGTCTCTGCTTCTGAAACTGTTGCCCTGCATTGTTGTTTTATGGCATCCAAAATATTATGTTCTTCCTGTGGCAAATTGTGCTAGCAGAAGCATGATGTGAACTGATACAACAATTTTTTATTTTTTTGAAACTTATTTGTTAAATGCATCCTGTGAAGCAAATTGTGGTGAGAAGCATTTGTGTGTAATCATGTGGGTATTACCTGGCTGGTGAGATCCTGATCTTTTGTGCTAATTGCCTATTTTCATAAGTCTTTTAAGAACTATAGTGAATTCAGCTTCCTGATTGCATTCCACTGTCATCATACTGTTCCCTAAATTAGTGTTTCTTGAAGATGGTAGCACTCTCTCCTTCCTGTCTGAAATTATATCACATGTGAATGTGTATATGTTCATATACATTCTGTTGCACAGACATCTTATTTCAGTAAGAAATTAATTCATAGATCAGTGTATAATGTAAGGAGTAGTAAAGAGCTAGGCAATTCTCTTGAAATATGCTATGAGTGCAAGCTGTTACTGTTTATCTGATTATTAAAGGCAAAACAGAAACCTGTCTTTTGAGATTTCTGTTTGACTGCAGGTCACAGTGGGAGGGTGAGGTTGAGTAGTGCAGAAAAATCAACAGCAATAATTGATGATTACAGAACAAAGCTTTTCAGAATAAGATTTGACAAAGCCTATTTGAAGGAACAAATAAAACAAATAAATGTCTTATGGCAATTTACTCTTGTCCCCACTTCCATATGTTGTTGTAGGCTGTGTAAGGGAAGTAATGATGGTGAAGGTGATAAGGTGACAAGGCAAGGAGGTTATGGCTATTTAAAAAACAGATCATAGAGCAGGAAGGAAGGGAAAAAAGAGACAATAATTAATGTTGGAAAAATACAAGAATGAGGATGGGCGGTAAAACTGGCAGATGGCAACAGAAAGCCCATGGTGGTGCAATTGAGGTCATGAAGACAAAGAAGAGTCAGGGTTTGTTGTCTGATAGGACTGACTAGCATCTAGAAGAAAGGAGTAATTAAGCAGGAGGGAGAGATCATAGATTCTGAGGCAAAAGTTCATGCAGAAAGCCTGGTGGAGGAGGAGGAACCAGCTGTGAGCAATGGAAGGGTCAGTACGTGTGGGAGCCAGACTGGGCACCCATGTACGAGGGAAAACAGGGCTGACAGTAGCATAAAAGGCAGAGATCAAAACTGGATCAGACAGAGATCAGATCTTGTGGTGCAGTGAGGTCTGGTGGCTCCCTGGGGACTGGGGGCTGCCGGGACACCTCATGGGACAGGCAGTCAGGAGCAGGCAGCTGGGGACACCAGGGCAGCCCCAGCCCTGAGCATCGGGCACCCACCTTGGGACAGGGCTGAGTCTGTGGGCAGGTGGGGGTCAGGATCAGACACAACCTTGTGATGGCAGGGAAGGGCCATGGTGATGGGCATGTTTACAGACTGTTGTCAGAAAGTAAAATGGGGAAGGCAAGATGTGGTATTTGTGGTTGTATTTTACTGAATACATGAAGTCAGTTAAATGTCATAGACATCCATAGATTTTGTTACACTGTTATATTTGGTCATGTATACTGCTGTCTTCACATTTTGTTTAAAAGTGGTAAGAATATGTAAACAATTAGAAATGTGAGATAAAAATATAGTAGCAAAATTTATAGCTTCTGAAGCTATGCACTGATCTTCCTCACTTTATTTGTCAAAATCTATGTGATGCATAATGGTTCAGCAATGTGGAAAGAGAAAATAGCTTATTGCCTAGGTTTTTTTTTTCTTTCTGGTAAATAATAGTATTTCACAATTTTGATCGAATGTGCTGCATGTCATCTAGAAATGAGATGGTTTGAGCTTTAATATTAAATGTTAGTCTTACTGTCTAATCATTGCATTAATACAATCTCCCTCAGTGCTCTTGGTCTAGCAAATTTCCCTAAATGTTGTGCTTGGAAACTGGTCATGCATTTACATGCAATGTGAAATTGAAGATATTCCTTCAGGCATAATTTTACTCAGAAATGTTTTCACATCATTAATAATGTATAAATGTAACAGGCTTAAGCAAGCCATAGAATAGGTCACTTCTGATCTGCACAATAATTATTCCAACATGCAATTAGTATTACAGTAAGTATGTAAGAATGGGGGAGAAAAATATACATGCGCTGTATTTTTGGAGGCTAGATAACCTTTTGACTAATGACATGACCCAGTTCAATTCAAGTTGCTTACTCTGTCACAGTGTTAAAAATTGGTTTTCTGACTAAAGCTCACACTATTGCTATAAGAAAAGAGGAAAAGGGAATGAATATTAGTGGAAAACTATAAGAAAAACTTCTTACTTTAAACAAGGCTGTTTTAGGTAATTGTGAAAATTCACCATTGCAGATGAGACTATCTCTACAGGTCATTTTGGGCCACTTTTAGTGTATATGAATAGGCTCTCTAAGTGAGACATGCATCTGAAGACAACAAAGTCCTTGTTTATCTGTCAGCAAACACTAAAGATAGGTAGGGTTTAATGAGCTCCTAGGCTAAGCATCCATATATGTCTGATCTGTGACAACCTCTGAACAGTCTTTGCTGGCCAGGCAGCTGTGAATGAGGTGGCAGAGAGCCACCCTTCTCTGCTCCCTGAAACAACTCTTCATCACTACTAGGTTGCTGTCTGCCACCTTCTTTGGGATTTGATGCCTTTCCACATTGATGTTTTTCCTCTTGAATTCTGAAGCTGGTAACAAATCCTGCATCACTTCTGTTTCTGGTTTTACCTTTCTGACCTTGCATAGCCGGCCTCTGAACTTTCTTTGAGGTCTTTCCCATATCTTGGCAACTTTCTTAGAAGTCAACCTAACGCAAGGTGAGGCTACTGTGGCATGTCAGAACTAGACCTTGGGCCACAGCAAGATGGACCCCCAGAAGGAGGTCACACAGCAAGAACATTAAATGCTGAGGTCACATATTATCAACCATCAAATGAGAAACTTAAATGAAATGAATTATTCCTGACATTTTAAGTGATTTGGGAGTCTTATACAGCTTTAAAGTTTTGTTTTGTTTTTTTTAAATAATTTGCAAAAACTTATTTTAATGCTGAACATTTGCTTTGTGGCAGTGCTTCTCTTACCATTATTTAAGAAGTTAATAATATGTTATGAGAAATGCAGTTTGAAGAGGCAGCAAACACCACTCCTGGCCTTAAATGCTCATTTCAAATCTCCCAGCAAATCTTTCAGAAGATTATCCGGATACACAGCCTGCAATTATCCTTTCTTCTATTCCAGGTAATGGGCCCCATCACGATCGAAGTTGTGTTTACAACCAGAGCAACATAGTAGATGGAGTTTACTGCCTTCCAATAGCACACTGGATTGAAGTCTCTGGACATACTGATGAGATGAAACATACAACTGACTTCTATTTTAATATTGCAGGAAATCAAGCTATCCATTACTCCAGGTAAAGAAAAAGCACAGAGTTTGACTGGTATCAAATATTCAAACAGAAAATCTGAACTGGCATGTCAGAAAACTGCATTTGAAGTAATGAATGTTTGTATGTATATAACAGTAAAATTTAACAAACATTCAGCACCTCTTTGCAATTAAATGTCACTTTTGTTAATGAGAGATCCTGAGTTCAAGGATACTGCATCTTGTATAGCTGCGTGTTAAGTTGCATCATATTTGGAAATGTTTTGTGGTAATTTATGGATAGTCATTTTCAAATGCCTGTCTGTGTACACATGTAAAATTGCATGTACGTTATGTGTTTGGTTTGGGATTATTTTACTGATGAACATCTGGAACACAAAAGGTATAAAAGGTATATATTCCAGCACCAGGACTTAATGGTAACATGTGGCAGCTCATGTGTGGTAGCAACTGCAATTAGTGACAGCCACTGTAGATGACTTCTGCTTCTGGGCATACTAAATACTAAAACTTTGAAAGTCTTAAAATGCTTGTACTTCCATAGTGTTCACTAAGTGCACTGTCTCTTCAGTGAAACATCCTGGCTTGAATTAGGAGATGTAAAGCTCAAATAGGGCACCCACCCTTTAGGGCTGCAGACAAAACACAGGCTGTATTTAGAGCAGGAGCCTTAGCACTGGTGGTTAACAAAGTGGCACTGAGGAATCTGGGAGCCTGTGTAACTGTTTTCTCCATCTCCTGTCAATGGATATGGCAGCAAGTTTGTGGCTTGATAATGGTTGTGTGAATGCTGGCAGTCTTGATATGCCACATGCAGCTGGTGTTGGTTACAGAGCAGTTCTTGATCCCAGAGGGATATGTACTTTTTCAAGAAATCAAACTATCTTGTACTTTCATTAGGTCTTAGCTTTGCTTTGTGTGAATTTCTCCCGGCCACCGTTTCAGCTACACCAACCTCACCATCTCATCTCCTTTTTGAACTCTGTCTCCACAATTCTCACAGGATAGGGAGCAGAACTGTCTTTTTCCCTTTAGAACTGCAATTGTTCTAAGGAAAGATTTGTTTCTTTTGGTAGCTTGTAGAATATCACAGATTCACAAACACTGTCAGGCATATGTAGGTATTTGTGTGTCTTGATGCCTTTTCCCTGAGATCCCTTCAAGTCATATAATACACCTGACAGATTACAGTGTTATCTGGATCTTAAGCATCTGTTTCTAAAATCCTATCAGAGAAAATCTTGTTTATTCCAAAGCACAAGTCTGTCAATCCCAAATAATCTTTGTTTGGCAGAGAAATTCTTTTGCGAATGAAGAACAGCTGTCAGAAGGTGAATATCTAAGTACCAAAGGCTAACTTATCTTCCTTTCCAGAGGCAGCAGTGATCCATTTAATACTGCCTTATCTGCATTACTATATATTTCATAAATTAGGTAAAAAGCTGCAAATTCTGCTAAAGAATATTTGAAGAAAATTTTCTGAGCTGTGTAGTCTTCCAGATGAGGAACTCCCCCTCCATTCCCTTCTCACATACATATACCTTTATTGAAAGGCAACTTTTTATGTATATCTTAGTAGTTCTTATCTCATTTCTCTGAGTTATATCAAGTAAGCATACCCTGTAACAGTCTTTTGCATAGTTACTTTTAATACTTTGAAGATATGCAGCCTTAAGTGTTTTTTTTTAATCTTTAACAGTTAGCAGATTCACCATTCTGCTGGTTATAATAAGGCTGCCCAAAAATACTGGCTAATTTGGCAATTTATTTTAGCAGAGCAGCTGAAGTGACCTGATGAAAATGTCTTTGTTTTATAATGCATTTTTTAATTCAGAGGAGTACTATGAAGATTAATGTAATAAAAAAAAAAGAAAAAAAAATCCCCTCCATACCCCCTTCCTCCCAAGCAACAAAAAAACCCAAACAGAAGGAAAAAGCCAATCCCTCTGTAGAGTTAAAAGGTTAGAGGATGATTGAATCTTTGTTTTCCAGCTAAGATAACTTTTTTCCACACTGTAGTGGAGGCAGCAGTACTGAGAGGAGGTTTATGACCAAAAATCCTGAGCCCTGCCACCAGTTGTAGGATCGTTACAGAATGTTGGAGGCTGGCAGGAAGTGATTCGTCAAAGCAAATTTTTGATGTGAGCCCCTCCTCTATGTTGCTCCACTTAATAGGATTGCCATGTGTGAGTTAGCTGGAGAGTAAAGGTTTTTCTGTGTCAAAGGGGCCTCCTACATGAACCCTGGGACTGATTTTGCTCATCCTCTGCTGTGGGGAACTGCTATGGGTCTGCAGATCCCTTGGCAGAGCAAGAAGAATTTGACCCTGACGAGATTTTGTGCCTGTGAAGACACATCTCAGAGCTAGAGAATTCTAAACAACTTGCAGGTGGTGAGAGAACTCAGAAAACTACAAGATAAGGGATAACGGGATGGGTGAATTTGTACAGAGACAAAAGGTTATAACTGTGGCCAATGAATGATTGTTTATAGGTAATAAGCACCAATAATATTAATGCACATACACTTAGGAAAGATATAAAAAGTAGCTGTGCTAAGAATAAAGGGAATCTATGCCTGACTTTCTTATATATTTTGTTGTTTGTCATCTCAACAACGACACTCTGCCTAATAACAGCAATTAGAAACAGTTACTCTGAGTTGTGCTGCCACCTTGCTGCTTCATAAAACATGAGCTCCTACTTTAAATGGGCTGTAACAGGGTAAGAAGAGTCTGTTTCTGGCCAAAATAATTTTGAATCCTGCTAAGGCTGACGACAATGCTTTGAGGAATCAGGTTTTTCTTATTTGATGTAGATGTATTGCTCATAAGTCAGTGAGTTTACATTTAACCGTACGTTTAGAAAACTCATTTTGTGCTGGTCATTCAGGTAGAAGAGTGTATGATGTGGTTTTTGAGCATAGTAAGATTTGAATTAATTTTTTGTAAGTGTGAAATGGAGTTTTCCTACAGCTAGAGAGTCATGACTGATACCTCCATTGTGTTAGTAGTCACTTGCTTTGGACATGTAATGATACATATAACCAAAATCTGATTCAGGAAAAAAAAAAATTAACATTCAGTTTCTCTTTTGCGTTAGGTATTACTGCAATAAGGTGCCTTCAAATTGCAGGAGAGTTCACTTAGGATACAGTAATTTTTCAAAATAAATTAGAGTTATTGTAATCTTTTCTGGGAGAAGATGACTTCAGAAAACTTGTAAATCTAGGGCATATTATCTCTGTTTCAGTTCCATCTGTAAAAGGTAGAAGTTCCTAATTCATAGATATTATATGCCTTATTATTTATATAAAAGCCTCTGCAAAAAGGCACTGCATAA
The DNA here is from genome assembly GCA_013400415.1 of Scytalopus superciliaris. Taxonomy (NCBI): domain Eukaryota; kingdom Metazoa; phylum Chordata; class Aves; order Passeriformes; family Rhinocryptidae; genus Scytalopus; species Scytalopus superciliaris. The sequence continues at coordinate 1,223,282 of VXBX01009446.1, forward strand.
GAAAAAGAGAGGGAGTCACACCTGAAATTACAAAGTACTTCAATAATATATTGAAGACAGTGATGCTTGCTGGCAGAATTAGGTGCTATGGAAATGAATATCTCCAATAGGAAAAGCCTTTTAGTTAGTTTTCTATTTTCAGACTAATTTTAGGTGTGTGCTTTTTGTGAGTCATATTTCTCAAATCTGATGAAGGAAAATAATTTTTATGTGCTTTGCATGTAAAATGCAGCTAAAGTGGATTCTATAAGTGAATTCTTCAGACAATAATGATAGTTAATCTGTAACTGAAGCATTGTATGGCTGCTAAATATTTTAGAGGGAAATATACAATCAGTAACAGGGGAGTCACTGCATGAGAGTAGCCATAGGTCCTGGCAACAGTTTCGTGAGGTATAGTTTTTACAGTAGCTTTTTGCATTTATAAACTAAGGCTATCAAATACTAATTTTTTATGTTTATGGAGCAATTCCTGTAACTGGATATAATCCAAGAAATCATGAAGCTGATGAATGTGTCGCTATCATCAGTGTTTAGGTGTCTAATTTTTTCCCCCTAAAAAAAGCTAAAGATAAAAGGAAATTGACTCTTGTGCCAGGAAATACTATTTTTGTTTCTTGATAGTTGCAAATGAAACTTAATTTATGCTGTAGTCTTTGCAAATGCTTTGTGGCTTGTTGGTAAGGCAAGTTTCCTTCAGCACTGCCATAGTAATGTAGGTTATAACCTAAGTGGGAATGATCAGGAGCATCACATAAAATATGTGTTCCTGATTTGTACTAAGTGATAATGTAGATAGGTGAGTGAATGAAGAATGAGCCAGGGCAAAATGCAGATGCTTCTTATTTACCTTTTGAAGGCAGTATTCTGCTGATGGAGCACAGAGTTGCCAGTGAAGAAAATAAGCATTTTCTTGATTGATGTGCACCTTTAATTGAGATGGAAAACAAGAAACTGGTTGAGTATCTTTGAATTACGCAACTGAAAAACAATACAAGGGGGATTGCTTTTATTTATTTTTACTCTTGAATTTCTCTTCTTACTGGCTTTAATTCATTCACAAAATAAAATACTCTTCTGTCTTAAATGTAATTCTGAAGTAATTTTTTTATTACTGAATTATAAAAAAGGCTTTAAAGAGTAAGCTGTCACAAAAACCCTCTAGGGTGCTGTGACCTATGCTACTGTAATAGAAAGCTGCAATGGTATTTTATGCCTACTTTATGAATTAAGAGAAGAGGTGATGATGTCTATAGAGATTACCATAATTAACATTAAAAGCTGAGAGCTAACTGTCCCTTGTGCCTAAAGAATGCTTGTGATATTAGAGAAAAGACTAAGAAGTAATGAGCTCTGGAACAAAAGTCGTCATTTTTATTCTAGTAAAATAGTCCTGATCAAAAAGACTTAGCATCAATAGGAGTTCAGCCTTCCATTTCAGTACTTGGGGCTCTAACTGTTAAGTTATCTGGCTATGTTATACATTAAATAATGAAAATATTCTGAGGTGCATTTTGTGATATGTTTATCCCATGAACTAGGATTTCTGAGTATTCTATGAATACTGTTTTGTTATTCTGAGCTGTATTCTGAAACTAGTCCAAATTAAAGCAATTTTTTGCTTACCAGTGGGAAACAACTTTTATAGAATGGCTTAAAGGTTAATTCTAATTTTTGTCCTGTGTATCTCTCTATTTTTTTTTCTACATCACCCTCAATTGCAGCTGTGAAATGCTTTCACTAATCTCTACTTTGAAGAAAACAGGTTTCAAACCAGTGTAAGAAGTGACATTTAAGCAATTTTTTATTTAAGTTCTTGAAAATTAAGAAGGAGTGTGAGGAAATAAGAGCAAGAGCAAGAAGACAAATTGTGAGGCTAGAATTTTAACAGTTTCTGAAGTCCTTATTTTTTTCTATTTATTTAGTTTGGATCATCTCTGTATTTGGTAACAGATGCATTTTTCTTCCACATTTGTTGCCCTTCCAAACAAAAAGTTTCTCCTTTCATGAACTTTCCCCACTGTATCCTCCATAACAAAGACTAAAAACTTGAAAACTGATTCTGTTTTTCCAAGTTTTGCAATTTTGCATGGGCAGGATGGCTAAGCCAGGCTGTTAGTGATTTAGATACAAATCTCAGTCCTGTGAACTGTAAACAGAAAGAGGATGAGGACATGCCAGCAGTGCAGTCACAAGCCGTGATGCCTGTCAAATACTGTGGATGAACTGGCAACTCATTTTTCAGTAACTTTTTATTTTTTCTGAGTATTAGCAAATAGCTGTTGCCAGCACTGCTCCAGTTCTCTTGCCATGACCTACTGCTTGAGCACTCAGAAGGAGCTTGAAATGGGAAATCCTGGATGTCACTTACTCATTTCTAATTGCGTTTCTTGTGAGTGCCATAGTAGCAAGCAAAATCTGCCTTTAGTACGGGTGATGTAAATTTTGCCAGAAGAGAAAAAACACAGAGCTTTTAGATTAAAGATTTTTGCATGACTGCCATCAGCACATGAATTCCCAGTATTACTTCCGCCTACAGTGACTGGCCTATTAAACCTGATGAATGGCTATTAGCTGACAAGCTGGCAGGATTGTTGTCTACTGCAGTGGCTCAGGGATACAAAATACTGTCTTAGACTTTGAGATGACACTGGTGAAGTAATGTCTGTTGAATGGTACATTACCTATGTGAATATGATAAAATTGTGGGAGGGAATGATTTTGGCAGCAGACAGGTCTGAAGACTAGCAAACTTGTGAACTATTAATATTTTTATGTCAACGATTTTTCAAATCACTAATATTCACCACATTTTCTGAGTGTTTCTCCTTTCTATAAAGCTACAATGTATGTTGTCAGCATTATAGATAAATTCATAATTTCAAACAGGTCATATAGATATAGTCTCAATAGTATGGCATTTTATAGCTGATTTAGTGTGGTATTTTATATTGTTTTAAGTTATTAGAGCAATTAGAATAATTCTTAATAGCACAATAAGAGCACATAACACTGATATGTGGATTTCACTTTTGATGAAGACCAATGCATTTCTAATGAACGAAGGGTATTTTCACGGTTCAGAAATTACTGAATCCTCTGAAGTAATCAGAGAATCACAGAGTACTTTGGGTTGGAAGGGAGCTTAAAGATCATCTAGTTCCAACACCCCTGCCATGGGAAGGGACACGTACCACTAAGCCATGTTGCCCATCAGCCTGGGCCTTAAATGCTGCCAGGGCTGGGGCATCTGCAGCTTCTCTGGGCAACCTATTTAATTGCCTCACCATCCTCACAGTGAAGAATTTCTTCCTAATATCTATTCTAAACCTACTCTCAGTTTGAAGGCGTGACTCCTTGTCCTGTCACTACATGCCCTTGTAAATAATCTCTATCCATCTTTCTTGTAGGCTCCCTTCAGGTACTGGAAGGCTTCTCCAGACTGAAAAACCCCAACTCTTGCAGCCATTCTTCATGGGAGAGGAGCTTGAGCACTCAAATTATCTTTGTCACCCTCCTCTGGACCTGCTTCAACAGGTCCATGTCATTCTTATGTTGGGGGTCCCAGAGCTGGAAGCAGTACTCCAGGAAAGGAGTCTCACCAGAGCGGAGTAGAGGGACACTCATCTCCTTTGGCCTGCTGGCCATGCTGCTTTTGATGCAGCCCAGGACACAGTTGGCTTTCTGGGCAGGAAGTGCACATTGCTGACATGTGTCCAGCCTCTCATCCACTGGCATCCCCAAGTTCTTCTCAGTAGGGCTGCTCTTCTTGATCTATTCCTGCCCCAGCCTGTATTGATGCCCCAACCCAGGTATAGTACCTTGCACTTGGTCTTTTTAAACCTCATCAGGTTCCGATGGACCCACTTCTTGAGCTTGTCCAGGTCCCTCTGGATGGCATCCTGTCCCTCAGGTGTGTCAACTGCACCACTCAGCTTGGTGTCATCTACAAATTTGCTGAGGGTGCACTCAGTCCCTTTGTAATGCCTAGCACTTATCTGTACTGGAAAGAAATAGCTTCTGCAGCACATTCATTACATCTTTATAGAATCATAGAATCGATCGGGTTGGAAAAGACCTTGGAGATCATCAAGTCCAACCCTTGGTTCAAATTCAGTCCTTTACTAGATCATGGCACTAAGTACCACGTCCAATCTCAGTTTAAAAACCTTGAGGGATGGTGAATCCACCACCTCTCTGGACAGGCCATTCCAATGCTTGATTACTCTCTCTGTAAAGAATTTTTTTCTAATATCTAACTTAAATTTGCCTTGGCAGAGCTTAAGCCCGTGCCCTCTTGTCCTATTGCTGACTGCCTGCGAGAAGAGACCAACCCCTACCTGGTTATAACTTCCCTTCAGGTAGTTATAGAGTGTGATTAGGTCACCTCTAAGCCTCCTCTTCTCCAGGCTAAACAACCCCAGCTCCCTCAGCCTCTCTTCATAGGACTTGTGCTCGAGTCCCTTCACCAACCTTGTTGCTCTTCTCTGGACCCGCTCCAGCACCTCANCTCCCTCCCAGCTTGGTGTCATCAGCAAATTTGCTGATGATGGTCTCAATCCCTTCATCTAAATCAATAAAGATGTTAAACAGGACAACACCGACCCCTGGGGGACACCACTGGTGACCAGCCACCAGCTGGATGCAGCTCCATTAACCAGCACTCTCTGGGCCCGGCCCTCCAGCCAGCTCTTAACCCAGCAGAGAGTGCACCTGTCCAGGCCATGGGCTACCAGCTTTTCCAGGAGTATATTATGGGATACAGTGTCAAAGGCTTTGCTGAAGTCTAGATAGACCACATCCACAGCCCTACCCTCATCCACCAGGTGGGTCACCTGATCATAAAAGGAGATCAGGTTGGTCAGACAGGACCTGCCCCTCCTAAACCCATGCTGGGTCTGATCCCTTGTGGATTCATTGCCTTATTTTGCTTAACTCTGTTACGCTCACCACAAGAGAGATCAGAGAGGTAAAGTTCTTTCCATTCCTTATCCCTGCCAAGAAAGATAAAGGAAATCCTTGTGATGTTACACATCTGAAAGTTGTTTTCTTTGTAGCCACATTCTGAACAGTATTGAGAAGTAATGTCAAGGCCCTTCAAACTGCCCTGTGGCTCAGATGAGGAGGAACCAGCTAGCTTCCCTAAACTCTGATGGTTAGAGAGGTGGTATGAGCATACTTCCTGAGACTATTGCTAGAAACACTGAGCAGTAATGCCCCTGAGGCAAAAGAGAGCTTTTGCAGCAACAAAGGTCTTCATGTACTTTCGTTTGAGAAGTTAATATCACTTTGTCTGTGGGAGGGCTGGTCTGTGCAGGGCCACTGTGGGCTGCCAGCATGCTTGGCAGCAGGAGTAGGAATGGGACCACAGCGAGAGTCCAGCCCCATCAGCACAAGGCTCTGCAGGGCAGCAATTGCTAGATGTGCCATTCCTTTGCAAACCAAATCGGTTTTATGTATAAATGATATATATATATAAAGTACATTGAGCATGGTTCTGGGCAGCTCAGTGACAGACAAATGTTAAAGACTTGAAAATAATTTTAAAAACCTGGTAGGATGTGCATGGCTGAGCTGGACCCAATGGTGTAAAATGGCAAAGATTGGCTGCTACTCTGTGGAAACAACTTGCTTTTATTCCCATGCCACAGGCATGTGGCGTGCCATGTGCTTTAGAAGAAAACTTGAAATGAGGGTTCAACGCCAAAGGACTTGTAATTTAGCCAAGTAATTTCTAAACACAACAAGCTAAAGGAAATCTTAGCATGATGTCTGGTTAGTCTTGCTTTTTCTGCCATTCATATGTGGCTTTTGCAATGGGCATTTGATTAAGCATTATTTATTTAGAGGGATGATTTTTCAGGAGTGAGTATTTCTTTATTAAAATGGCAACAAGCAGAGACTGGCTGTTGATCAGAAGATGAAGCCTTTCATCATTTGGGTAGTAATGGGTAAATTTTACTTAAAACCACTGTTGCTCTTTAAAGTGGATCGCTTCATAGATGTTGCTCTGCACAAAATGATTTCCTTACTTCTTAAGAAAAACTTAAAATTCTGTGTCATCCTGGGAGAAAAAACAGAAGAAAGACTGGGAACCCTTCCTGGAAAAACCTGGAGGAGTAAACATACTTCTGTCTTTCTCTGTGGGATATAACAGAAAAAGTCCTGATAGTCCAGTAAGTATGAATTTTATGCGGGCTATCACTGTTAGGGACCAGAAACTACTGTTGCTTCTAATTTCTCTGTGTGTTTTACTCTGTCTCCCTGTTGCTTGTCTGTATTTCTTCTGGAGGTTTTCAATCCTTTTTCCTGCCTCTTTATGCTTTAACATTCAGGCTGTCAGCGAGGTAGTAAAGTTCTGTCTCCATCGGAAAGCAATTTGCTGGTGTTGCTGGCTGTGAATGAAATTGACTGAGATTGTGAAATCCTGGGCAATTTAGCTCACAGCTGGGATGATGGGGAAGGGGCAGCATCACTCTCTCACTGAAGATGATGTTCCAGTTGTCATGCAGATATTTATTTCCTCTTAGCTTTTACATATATTTATTAGGTGCCCTGTAATTGCTGGCATTTTTTAATACAGTTTATCTAAAGATAGCAGAAGCTCTTTTTCAAAAGCAGAGATTTGTGTGCTCATCCTTATTGCTATTTAGCTTACTGGGAGGGTGTGAATTCAGCTATGTGGTTGTTACCAGAAAAACTTCACTAAGACAACTCCATAATTTACGCTTGGTGAACCTGTTGAACCAAGATTGTGTGTTTGCAGCACAGTCCACTCTACCTCCCCTTCTTGTGATTTTTTGCAGGCACAGCTCCTAGGGCAGGTTAGACCAGCCAGCCTGAAACTGACTCCGACAGAAAAAAAGCCTCAGAATGAGAGAGTTTGCAGTCCCCAAATGTGAAAGGTGACACCATCAGAAGGTTTATTACCACCAGCTGGTCTGGTGTTTGATTGCTCAGTGTATACTGTATTTCTGAAAGATGTAACTTGTAAGAAAAAAGAATCTTAGATAAAAAGCTGCAAAGTTGTTTCAAATGAAATGGCGAAAGTGTTAAAGATACTTCATTTAAAACAGTAGCAAGCTGAAGCTACTAAGTTATGAATTTTACATCCATCTTCAATAATTTTTATAAATGCTGAGATATATAAATACAAGTTTTCAAGCTTAAATGCTTTAGATATTTACAAGATAATTTAAAAAAATGCACCTCAATATAAAAATACGGTGCGTTCTATTTAAAAGAGAAAAAAATTATTTATTAGAAAGGAAACTTGAATGTAGCTATAGTTCCTTTGAAGTGTGTCTCAGAAATGTATTTTATTTCCCATGAGTAAATAGAGATTATCAAATTGCTGCTGTATTTTCCCATTTATAATTTTCCCTCTGCAAGAAAAAAACCAAAACAACAGAAAATGAACTGTGTCTGTCTTCCCAGGGAACAGATTATGAGGCTGAATGGAAAATCTCTTGTTCCCTCCTTTAATGCTTGTACTTTGGGGAATTTAATTTCTTGGAGTCAGGTACATAATTCCTGCTGTTATTCAGAAGTTTAATGTGTATCCTCCTGTGAACTATGATAAAAATTGAGTCAAATGTCATAGACATTGCCAAATTATAAGAAATATGGATTTCTTCTTTATTGGTTCAGTAGATAACATGGTTTGTAAGTTTAAGTGAAATATCTTTTTTCTTTGATGGAAAAACCTAGTAATAGAATATAAGATTTTAAGCATCAAGAAGAGGTTAAAGGGAAAAATACGCATTTCAGTTTTAATACAGAGACAAGAAAATGTGGAATATATATAAAATCAGTACTGAAATGGAAGCTTGCTTACTTTCTCCCTTTTTCCCTTTCCCTCCCTCCTTTCCCTTCCCCTCCCCTCCTGAAAGGTCACCCACCAGCTGTGAGCAGCAGCAAGACTCTCCATGACTGTCACTCAGCGCAGGGACTGGATGCTGGGCACTAGTATATATATGTGGATGTTGGTGGGCTTCTAGAACCTGGTTTGTTTTTTGGTTTTTTTGCTTTGGTTTGTTTTTTTGGTGGTTTTTTGTTTGTTTGTTTTTGTTTGTGTTTTTGTTTGTTTGTTTTGTTTGTTTGTTTTAATTGCTTTTCTTTTAGTTTAACTGACTTCTCCAGGACTGCTGTTTAAAAGCTCTTCAGAACATTATATCCACTGCCTTCTTTTTCCTAAATTGAAAATCTGAGGATGTGCAGCTTCCCTAATAAAATAGTTTCTTTAATGTTCCTCCCTCTTTCTGCAATCCAACTGCCAGCTTGAAGGTTGGCCATGTGCAGACCATTCCTAAACAGTGTTAACTACCACTTGCACTTCAGAAGGTTGAATTTCTTGGCTTCCTTGTAATACTGAGTTGCTTCAATCTGGTGAGATAAAAGGAGGAAAAAGCTTCTCAAATATATTTGCAATCTTGGTAATAAGGCTATCTGGTATGTTTTACAAATTTACAAGGTCAAGCTTCTGCTGAGAATGTAAACACATTTAAATAAACTTTAGTAGCGGTAGACCATTTTAATATATTTATTCAAATGCTTGCAATTTCAATTTCCAAGCAGGTGAAGTGATATTGCTAGGAAAAGAAAGAAATCTGAAAAACAAAAAAGAAAAAGGGGCAGTTAAAAAAACCCCAGACAGACAACCCTGGTAATTCTTGTCAATCTTTGAATTCCAATAAAACTTGCAGCATTGCTTGTTCATATATTTAACTGTCATGACTTTTTTTCCCTTTTGTCATCCAAGACTTCAATAGATTCCCCTATACTTTGCAGTTTTGCATTAAAAAGATGTACACAGGTTGTTCTGGGGCCTCTCAATAGCTTTACCATCCTAGCCTCAGCCTTTGGTGCTGGCACCTCATCCACCAGGGTTATTAATCTTATGTTTATAATTTAGTAACCAAGCACATTAGCTAAAATGAAGTTTTCTCACGATTTTATTATGGTAGCTCTATAGAGCTGTTCCTTTGATTTGACTTTGTTGTGGTAACACACTATTATAGGTATTTCTGTAGCTGACTGTGGCGATGCATTGATTCAGTTTTTCTCCGTATTTCTAGCCTGTGAGTATTCTAGAATGTGTCTGTCCCTTTTAAAATTCATAGAAATGAACTGTTGTGAGTTTAGAAACTCTGGATAAATAAGTGGAATGATCACAGATAGAGAGCTCGTCAAGACTGTATTTGGATGGCTGTGAATCTTCCTCTGACTGTCGCAGTTCTGAGGGAATTTCATTCTTTTGTACATGTGCATACGCTGTCATGTCTATCACAGGGCCACCTTGAAATAAATTGTGCTTTGAAACTGTGTAATTTTCATGAATATATGCTTATTTCTGAAGGATTGAAATGCATTTCCACTGGATCTGAAATGCTGCATTTTGAAAAGTGATTTTATCTTTTATTATTTTCACAATCTAGATTTGTGAGCAGCTGCTAAAAAGTAAACTCTGAAAGAAGTCAAAAGATATTTTTACCAACAATTCCTGAAATTTCTCAGGCACTAACTTAAAGTTCATCTGTAGCACTGTAAGTCAATTTTGTTAAGATGCTTTAACTTACAGGTGCCAGCAGTGGCATCATTCCCATTGCTAAGCATTAATGTTAGAAATTCTCATTCCTAGTGCCAAGAGATTCATGGCTTATTGTGATCTGGCTGAGTTTAGCAGCCTGTTGTTCTTGTGTTTCCGGGTATTTGTTCTAATTCAAAACAAATGGGAATGTTGGCAATCTAATGGAGACATGTAGGAAGTAACCATTGGCAACCATGGTTGCATGACACAAGAGTCTATAATTGGAGTATTTCAGCATTGATCCTCACAAGCCAATCGAGGAGGCCTTTTCAGGTTGTTCAGTAGGAGCCTTGGAACCTGATTCTCTTGTCAGGCTGTGTTTTTGTTATGGGCACACTGTTTAGTTTCAGAGAATGTTTATACAAATGAAAGTACAAGAGTCATTCCCTACAAAGGCAAATCCTCCTTTCTGCTGCATACAGTGTGCTCCTTCAAAATAAGTAAATTGACTTGAAAGGAGCTCTGTGCTACCAGAGTTTGACTACTTCTGGTGCCTTGAATAGACAGCACAGTTTAACAAAGACTCAGAAAGAGGATCTATTACTATTTGTAAAAGACATTCAGGAATTAGTACAAAGGAGAAAGAAGAATTACTGAAATTGAACCTGCCTTAAGATCAAATGGATATTAATTGCTTCTGAATGAATTTAGAGTGTAAATTAGAACAAGGTTTCTGTCATCAAAGGAATGATGTCTGAATTTTGGCATGACCTTTCAAATAGGGCAGGAAGGACAAGGAACCTAAATTATTTCAAGATGGAGCTTGATAAATTAATGTAAGTAGTGATTCCAGAAATGGAAATTAAAGTTTATGATTATAGTATCATAGATCAAAGGCTTAGAGACCTCAGAAAGCATCCAGTCCGTTTCCTTGCTCCAACGTAATCTCAATTACATTTAAATCATTCCAGGTTTATCCAGCCTGATCTAAAATATGATCTCATCTTAGTGATGAGACTCTACAGGCCTGTTACTCTTCCATTCAATTACCTCACTATTGCTACCATTAAAAAGCTTTACTAATCTCAATTTAAGTCTTCCTAGTGCAATTTAAGTTCATTTCTTCTTCTTCTCTCCACAGCAGGCTCGGAGAACAAATTAGTATCCTGGCCCTTTATAGCCATTTCATACATGCTTGGCAACTCCTGTTCTTTTTTTACCTGAATCACAGAGTGGTTGGGGCTGGAATATCTCAGTATGTTCATTCTGATATTAATCCTTGGATTTTTCAGTCTTTTCTCTGATAACTTGTCTCTAAGAACTCTGATTGTTCTGGCACTCTGATGGGCTCTCTGGGTGTTTCTCTTCCTTATTCCCATTTCTCCTGGTGATGGTCTACCATTACTGAATACAATGGAAGGATTATTTTGTGACTTTCAAGCATAGTGCTACTGCTTATTTATCCAAGTATTGTCATTTTTGCAGTGTGGCATGTGGTTTACTTCCTAGTTGTTTAGGTGTTTTCATGAAATGTGTTCCCTGCTGTGGTGGGTTGACCTTGACTGGATGCCAAGTGCCCATCAAGCTGTTTTATCGCTCTCCATTTCCAGTTGGACAGAGGAGAGAAAATAAGATGGAAAACGACTTGTAGGTTGAGATACAGCAGTTTACTGAAACAAAAGCAAAAGTTTGCATATGCACAAGCAAAGAGAAAAAAAAAAGAAAACTTATTCTTTACTTCCCATTAACAAGCAATGTTTGATCACTTCCTGGGAATTTCCAGGGCTTCAGCAGGTGTAGTGGTTGCTCAGAAGGCAAACCTGGTAAATAACAAATGCCCTCCCACCCAAACTCCTTCCTCCTAAAACACTGGTGTGTTGTCAATACCCTTCTAGCTATCAATGCAAAGCACAGCACTGTGGGGGCTGCTATGAGGAACTGAACTCCATCTCAGCCAGACCCAATACACCTGCTGTGGCAGGGCGTAGGATGTTAGGAATGCCCTTGATCTCTGCAGCTGTCCTTATGAGATGTTTTTGTGAATTTCTTTTGATAAAGCTCTTATGATCCATGAGAAGGGAATGTTTGAGATGGCTTTGGAAGGGGAAAATGGGCCATAAAGAGAAAACTTCGTGGTTCTGTCTAGACTAAACTTCTCATATGGGACTTTAATTCTACTCACGTGGATCCTTCTTTCCTGTATCTCTGCTGAATTCAAAGCCAGGACAATTCATAAAGCATACCTAGCCTACAGTCTTCCCCAGAATCAAAAGCACCCGAAGTTTATGAATGAGGATAGCTGTGCTATGCTTAGGCATTAGCACAGTTGCTCCCTGTCTCATGACGTGAATAGTGCACCATTCCACCTACTGTAAATGCAGTCTGGTGAGTAAGGTGAGGACAACCAAGCCCTTTTGTGCCATCAAGATGATGCTGTGGAAGTCTTCTGAGACAGCAGAATCTGAGGGCACTGAACCACTGGAACTGCTTTGTAGCTGAATGTCTGGGTTTCAGTTACAGGTTTGATATTATTCTTACCTGCTTTCATTTTAGCACATTGTCAGCTTGAGGTCAAATCTTAATGGCTTATTTGCTTGTCATATCAGCAAATGAGGTGGTTTTATGCTACTAATTTGTGAACATGGAATAAATATGATACTATTAAGTGTAACACTCAGAATTCAAGGGCTTGAGAAAGTTTGCGTGTTGCTAAGCTGACAAAGTGTTGGTCTAAAGTGATAAAAGCAGGTGTTTCTTTTTAGATTCCAAGACTGCTCCCATGTGACAGGCTAGATAAGTAGTTCAAATTACACCTAAGAAGAAAATTTGCCAGACCTTAATTGCTTTTCATCAGAGTGCCAACTAAGATGGAGAAGGAAAAAAAAAAACCACCTTGAAACTACATTGTAGTCTTTTTGATTCTTCTAATTTAAAGCCCTGAGGTAGAATTCTTAACTTCACAACAAACTGCACTCTTTCAGTGGTAAAGCAGAACAAATTTCTAAGCAATTACTGGTGCTCCTTCTACAGTTGGCATTTAGGTAAAAGCAATTTTTTGTTCAAGAATATAAGTAATATTTACAAGGTCTGCAGCTGTGTTGTTTCAGTAGGATACAGTTTTATCATTAATCAACATTTTTCTCTGATGGCTTCTGCTAAGGTTATGGTGATTTATTCCATCTTTCTTGATAAGAGTGATATTATTAAGCCTGTCTATTTGATCTTGGTGTTCCATCAGTTAGACCATAGCATCATAAAACCTTGCTCTCCTACTCTGGCCAGTACTGTGTGACAGCCTGCTGGGCAATTGAGTGTATCAGACTGTGCTCAGTCAATCCTGCTGAAATCAAGCCTCTCATCAGAAAGCCTCCATTGGCTTGTCTTCTGCAAGGAGACTTTATCAGTAAGTCATCAGGGAAAGGGATTAAGACCACAGTCATTTACTTATGTACCCTGTGCAATGAAATGTCAGTGTTGTAACCCCTCTACATTATTATTCTGTGTTATTATTTCATTGGTAAGGAGGCATTTTGCTAAACGATGTCTTTGTCCTTTATTTAAAGAGAGTGTAAGGAAACCAAAATGCTCATACAAGACCAAACCAGGGACTCCTCTCTTTTGCTATCTGCCTATTTTGTCAGTATGCTGGATGAAGACACAGGACTAAAAAAAAATATTAAAACAAAAATTACCATTTTTCTCATCTCTTGGTCATTGCATTATAGGTGAAACTATATGAAACCTGATAGTCTTTACCTCTTTTATGTGCATAAAGCCAGTTGATTTGCCCCTCCCATATATTTTATCTTTAAGCAGCTGTCCAATTCCTTCTTAAGAATTCTAAATTCTTAGTCTGCCCTCATATGAAAGTATTTTTGCAAGAAATAGCTGTAAGCTACTGTATTTTGAATGTTTTCATTTTTCTGTGTATTTCTTTATACAATAAAATAGTTAGTAGGATGTTCAAAGTTTGAGTGCATAGAATGCAATCAGTGATTTTTAGAAGGTTACTATAAATTTTCTCTTACTTTCCACACTTCTTTGTATAGGCTGTTATTACCACTTTGACATCTTTATAAAGCAACATTTTCACCAAGCATCACTGCAAGCATGTACTGTTTCCCTTTCCATTTGATTATAGGTAGCTTAAATCACAGTGATGTATGAGATAATTTATTCCAAGACATATTACTAAAATGCATTCATCAACTGTGGTTCTCATCTGCTTCTTTGCTGCCTATTCATTTAGTTTTATTTGACACCACCAGCAGTTGCAGCTAACAAAATCTTAAATAATTCTGTTTGGGGCAAATTTTGGTCTCTCCTTGAGTAGTTTCATCTGTTTTGAGCGATCTTAACTTGAAAAAACAATTCCATGTTGAATATAGGTCAGCAATGACATGCTGTAGAAAGACAGCCAGGGAACTATAAAGAGGAACAAAGCCTTTGAAGCACAAAAAGTAAGTAGTCTTTGGTTCTTCTCAGAAATACACTCTTTTCAGTACTGGGCATAACATATTAAGAAAGAGAGAGAGTCCAAAGGCCAACAAAAATGATCAGATGCTTTGAATATATGACAAGTGCACGTGTGTGTGTGTGTGAAGAATACAAATCTGTGTTGGAGTGTGTTAGTAACTTGTGGATAAGTAAAAAGATTTTGCAGAGTTGGAGGGAATAATCTGTTCCTTATGTCCATCATGGAGGCAAGAAGGTGTTTCTATGACCTGTGCACTATTCTTATAGAACATTAGAAAAGTATTTCTGAAGGCGGGGATAGTAATCTGTGCTTTCTACATATCAAACAATATTTGAAAGTGCTCACATCTACCACTGGAGAGCAGAATTTGGTGATTTGAAAATCTTTCTCTGTTTGTGAATATATTTCAGGGCATTAGCTATCAAAGTAATGTTTCCATATTTCTCTGACAAAAGTACAGGAACCTCATCTGATTTCTAGTAAGTGCTCTTAGTATTTTCACTGTCACAGGTTCAACAGGAAAGAACAAGGAAGGCCTAGAAAAGAGATGTCTACTTTGGTACATCAGGAAAGGCACGTACAGACCTAAGAATCAGCTGCTGTATGTTGTTTGCCACTGGCAAAAGAAGGAGAACATACAGGATGATAGTTCTGGATCATCATAATCTAGTGGTATCACCATTTAAAGTGCTGTGCCTTGTCACAAGGCAGAGGGTAGAGAAAAGATGAAAGAGCATCTCAGCTACAGCTGTTAGGATTCCCTATATTCTCATTTTGAATATGCCCAGAGCAATACTCTTGGAAGTCTCTTTTTGTGTGTGTATGTGTGTCAAATGAGACAGGGAACAGCTACTTGCTTTTTGAATTAGTCTAAATTCGGTTAAAACTTGAAAGTTTCTACGAAGCTTTTGGTTCAAACAAATCATACTTTTCCATTAAAAATCTACCTTATAAAAAGAATGAGTCCCTACTTCAGTACCATCAGGGGAGGAAATAAGAATGGACTATAATTGGAAACAGTC
Organism: Scytalopus superciliaris; assembly: GCA_013400415.1. Taxonomy (NCBI): domain Eukaryota; kingdom Metazoa; phylum Chordata; class Aves; order Passeriformes; family Rhinocryptidae; genus Scytalopus; species Scytalopus superciliaris. The sequence continues at coordinate 1,238,310 of VXBX01009446.1, forward strand.
TCTAGTAATTCAAGTGCTGCAAAAAACATCTCTGAGTTGTACTTCAGGCCTACATTTCCCTTTGGGCTGCTTGCTTGTAATGGTGTCAAGGTAATATCACTACATTGGTACAAAAATCCACTCTGTATGCCTACAAATAATGCAAAATGCTGGGGGTAAATTGGCTGAATTATAAATGTTGCTATTCTAGGAATGCAGACTAAGTTTTACTGTAAGTTATGTGTAGCTGTAGTTGCATGCTACACCTTTAGGCAATAAAAGTCTTAAGGGAGGACAGAGCTAATGTAATCATTATTTTGTTTGTTGTTTCAGCTAAATTGTTGTTTGTTAATATGTATATATTAGTGCTCATCTCACTTCCATCAGATGCTTAATGGGATCTAAAGAAGACTGGTGTAGACAACTGAAGTGAATTGCAAGCTTTAACATCAGGCTACATCTTGACCTGGCACTGAAGGATGAATCAATCCATCACTTTTTATTTAAAATAATACACTGGACCTTGGTCAAAAATATTACTGATATAAAAAAATGGTATGGTTGTGGATCACTCTGTTGCCAATGACAATGAAAAATACCATAGTATTTTTCCTTAGTTTGGCAAAGTCCTCTTTCTTTTTTAAAGCTGGCAACTATAGAGATAAAAGAACATCTGAAATACTGTACCTAATAGATATTCTGATGAACTGTGTTCCCCAAAGGCCCAAACTCTGTCCTTTTCTATAAATAGCGTGGCCAGCAGGACCAGGAAAGTGATCCTGCCTCTGTACTCTGGATTGGTGAGGCCACACCTTGAGTATTGTGTTCATTTCTGGGCCCCTCAGTTCAGGAAAGATGTTGAGGTGCTGGAGCAGGTCGAGAAGAGCAACAAGGCTGGTGAAGGGACTGGAGCACAAGTCCTATTAAGAGAGGCTGAAGGAACTGGGATTGTTCGGTCTGGAGAAGACTTAGAGGTGACCTCATCACTCTCTATAACTACCTTAAGGGAAGTTATAGCATGGGGGTTGGTCTCTTCTCCCAGACAGTCAGCAATAGGACAGGAAGGCATGGGTTTAACCTCTGTCAGGGGAAATTTAAGTTAGATATTAGAAAAAAATTCTTTACAGAGAGAGTTATCAGGCATTGGAATGGCCTGTCCAGAGAGGTGGTGGATTCACCATCCCTCAAGGTTTTTAAACTGAGATTGGACATGGTACTTAGTGCCATGATCTAGTAAAGGACTGAATTTGAACCAAGGGTTGGACTTGATGATCTCAAAGGTCTTTTCCAGCGCGATTGATTTTATGATTCTATGAACTGTAACTCCTTGTAAGGGTTGACTGATTTTAGGGTAGGTTCTAAGATGCCTATTCCTAGCACACTGGTGATGGAACAGGTCTGGAAGTAGTACCTGAGTCACCCCAGCTTACAACTCAGCATTACAAGAAAATTTTAATTTAGTGTCTGTCTGCCTTAAACCATTATCAACAGAAGACAGGAGCTGCTGAAGAAGCAGTGTAGACATCTGTGTCATGGAGGAGGAGTTGACTGCCTGAGGCAGTAACCCAGTGTCTTCCCCTAGGACAGGTCACCTTCCCTGTGGATCAGATCCCTACAACTACAGTTGTTGAGCTGGTTTTGTACTATCTGTGGAGGTCTAAGATTGAAAGGCACAGTGCGGCATGCTTTGGGAACATTTCCTCCAGCCTAAAAACTGCAATCTGCAACATTAAAAAAAAAAAAGGCATCAGAATGCTAATCTTTCATTGCCTCAGACTCATTTTCACTTTAAGGATGGGAAGACTATTTGCATATGCATTGATTAAATGGAGTGCATTTGTTTTTTCAGATGCATTCGTAGTAAATTATTATAATTTAATCTAGGCTATGCAGGGTCCTGGAGGGAAGCAAACAAATGCAATAGATGTCTAGATCATTAAAAATAATTAAAGTGTGCTGGAAAATAAGCATACAAGTGATTGCAGGGTGTTCCATATTTATTGCATGGCAATGATAAATTGCTGTTTGTTTTCTCAGTTTACAAGTCAAAAGGCAGGTTTTTAAAACATCAGCCTTCAGTCTGGGCTCTGTAAGTCAAAGCAAACTGAACAGATACCTCCCTAACATTTAGTCCTTGTTATCACAAATTCAGGCTTTTTACATTAATTCATCCATTTACTCTCCAAAAGTCCCCTTAAGGAAAGTAAATATTGTCTACATATTACTAGTGCAGAACTGAAGTGTACGACAGGCTGAAAGTAACTTGACAGGAAGTGCCTTTCCAGAAGGGGCTTATAAACAATCTACAAGACTTAATCTTAAAAGATTGCTGAATATTTTTGATGTTACTCTAGGGAATATCTTCATTGATAAACTGTCTCTGACTGAATTGAATGTGTTTTCTGGGACCAAACATAGTTTACTGTCTTAGCAATGCAGGGAGTTAACGTGTATGAGGACTAAGTGCCATTTTTATATTAAAACAGAATTCTAAGTATAATTTTGCTAAAACACCATCCTATTGTGATACTTGGGGAATATGAAAGGGGTTAGTGCTTGAAAAGATTAAAGATTTATTGATCACACATAATCCCTAAATGTTTTTTGAACTGTACATAGCAATCGCTTAATCTGGTGCTGGAAAACAATCACATGCGAGGTGGAAGGCAGCGGCTGTCAGAGAGCTCAGAGCACTCTTATGTGACAGTTGAGGGGGGAGGGTACAAGAGGTCTCTTATCCATGCCAAATACTCTTGCAGATAAAATCTAGCTACCTAGTGAAGTACAGTGGCAACTTGAAGAAGAAAGGCTATATTGAAAAGGAAAACTAAAACTCACACTATTAAGGCAGGAGCTGTAAAAATGAAATTATCACATTCCTGTTTGTTGAATATGTATATTTTCCTGGTCCTCAGCATAACGAAGACCTAAGCAGGGCTATCAAAAATTTAATACATAAATTATACCTGCTAAACTCTCCAGCACTCTCTGTACTCACATGTGCACTGATGCTTTTGTTCCTTCCTTCTGATGTCAGAGAAAGGTAAGGGATGAACCAGATGAAGCCAAATAGAAATATAGGTACTATGCAGTAGGATTATCTTAGAACTTTTATATAAATTGGCTGACAGGACAGCTCTACATTACTGTTTTCTGCATGGTTGGTGTTCCTGGTAGAAGAGTGGTTAAGCCTTGTCCAGCAAGACCAAGACTTTACAGTTATTTGCAGGTGGATAAATAAGGGCCTTGAAGACCAAGGTCAAGGCTACATCTTGGTTCTCTCAAAGGCTCAACTCTAGGACCTGATCATAAAAATAACTCACAAGAATTGGCTGTCCTAAATATGTTTTTTTTGCTCAGTCTCTGAATGCTGCCACTATTTCAGTTAATTACAGGGAAGACACCAGTGATAAAAACTTGGTAAACTCATCAGATTGTTTGGTAAATGCAATTACTGTTTTGCAAGAACAAAATAAACAAAGAATGTATGTTCCAGGAGCATTGCAGATAGCACAGCTTTGATGTTCATTCACTAAATAATCATTGGGGAAAAAATTATAAAGCATTGATTTATCTGTAAGAAAGAATACTACCCAGAATTTTATTTATCTGAGGAATGCTTTAGTCACTCCCGAGTCAGTCAAATCCAAGAAAACACACTTTTGCTCTCCCATCAAGGTAATTTAGCATATTAAATATTTCCCAAAATATCAGTTGAATTACATGTATATGAGCCTCCAGGAAAGCCTTTGAAGGAAGGATATTAATGTTCCTGTTCTTGAAATAATATCCTTATATTCTCACGAGGTATTAGTGATATGGCCATTTTTCTTGCCCGACAGTGGAGTTTTGTGGGCATTGCTCATCTCCAGCCATTTTTCAGGGAGCAGAATCCTGACAGTGCTCATTCACTCAGGTTAGGATGGGATTTGCTGGGGGGCTGGCATGTGGAAAGTGGGTCAGTGAAGCAGTTGTTGCAGTGGACCTCTGATCAGTGGGAATGCTTGAACTGGTTGTGCTGGATTTTGGGCAATTTTGAGAAAGCTCTCTTCTTGTACCAGTTTGTAGGAATGTGCCTTGAACATAGTGGGAATGCACAATTTATGTGCTTTATTGCCTATCTTTCAGACTCATGTGGACTCCACTCCTGACTATTGATATTTCTTATTAGATAATCTGAATTTAATCTGTAGTTTAAGAAATCCAGTGCCTGTGTATTAAGATTACTTTCTTTCCAAGTCTTCTCTCCTTTATAAAGGTAGTATTCAGGACTGTGACAAAAGCGATGAAGAAAATTACTTCAGAGTGTAAATCTTAATTTTTGAAATTTCAGATTTATTGAATTGCTTGTTGCTTATGAACAAATGCATTTTCTATTAGCACTGGGAATTACCCTCGGTGCAATCTAGACCAGAACACATGTGTGAAGCAACTAAGTAAAATCTTTTCAAATTATATCACTGTTGAAACATAGTTGAAATGGTTATTTGCTGTGTAATATATTTGTTTAAATTGGGCTTAGTTACCATATACTGAGATCAAGTGTGTTGTCTCACTGAAACAGGGGCTGTTAAAGCCAAAGACGGCATTTGTGTGGCAACTCACCGAGCAACTCACTGTGGATGCAGCTGACATGCAGGAAACAATAATAATTAGTGCTTTCTGGATCTGAATTTTTCCTTTTGACAATATTTCAGTATTAATATAGCAGTATCTAATCGTTACAGTCAATTACAGGTCTTAATTAAATGCTAGTAAGCACTTATTACTCTGATAGTGAAATGGAAATAGCTACCTGATGATTTAAAGGCAGTTTGTAGACTCCTGAATAAACATAAAACTTTTCTTACTTGTTTCTGAGATTAAAATTGGAAAAGACTATAAGAAATGCATGGCAGATATTATATTTTTGGGGATCTTGCCTTTGTTGCAGATTTGCAGTTAATAATGTTTGCAAAGTTTGCAGTTAATAGTCAGTTACTAATGTTTGCAAAGTTGTGTGCTCAAGTGCAGGGATATTTTGTGTTGTTTGTGGATTGCATGCTCAAAATGAAAGTTTATGGATGCAAAATAAAGTAGATCACTAATAACTTGAGCATATAAATAATCCATTGAAGCTACCTTCAGTTTAATTGCACGTGCAGATTAAAAGCCTTCATTTGAAAGCAAGCCTCTTAGTATTCAGTTTATAATGTCAAAATCTGTTGAGACATACAGTAGTTTTATGATAGTTAGCAATGGCACAACCATAGAAGTGTTGAAGCTTGATTTAGATAAGTACCAGAAATATGGTTGTTTATCCATTCTACACAAAGCTCTTGAGTTTTCTTGATAAAATTTTGGGTTCCTCAGGCCTTGAGGGAAGCTAGACATGTATTGTAATTCTGCATTTGATTCCCACTAGACTCCAAAAGATCAGAGAAAAATAAGAAGAAAATTACTCATTAATTTTTGAGTGTCATCACAGAAGAGTAGTTCAAATTGCTTTTATTTTTCTACTTTCCCTATTATAGTAGTAGCTACAAAGTTGGAAGAGTTCTATGTGTTTGACTTACTACTAAAGTAATTCAGATGTGGATAATGACTTCTTTAGGTCTCTTTTTTTTGTGTCTGTATGTACAAATTGCTTGAATCTTCAGAGTCTTTTAATTCTAATCTGTGATGTTACTAACTTCTACTGCAAGCTTAATGATGGATGCCTTGGAGACCTGTGCTACTAACTATGCTCTGAATTTTTTTTCTCAGATCATCTGACTGTTTGTGGTAGGTTAGAATCTGATCCCCAGCTTCAAACATTACCAAATCAAATGTAATGAAATAAGAAGTTGTAATGAAACAAGAAGTTGCTTACTGCATGACCTGAAAAAGCTGTGCTTAGCAGTGTTTGTGTGATGATGTTAAGCAGGTTTGGAACTGGAACACCGATGAACTTGGCAGTTTCCATCTTAAGATATTTTAATCAATCCCACTGCAATATTTTCTCAATGCTAGGATTCTGCCAAACATCTGGCTGGGAAGTTGCCCTCGGCAGCTGGAGCACGTGACCATCAAGCTGAAGCACGAGCTGGGTGTTACGGCTGTGATGAACTTCCAGACTGAATGGGACATTGTTCAGAATTCCTGGGGCTGCAACCGCTACTCAGAACCCATGAGCCCTGAAATCCTCATGAAACTGTATAAAGAGGAAGGTCTTGCCTATGTCTGGCTGCCAACTGCAGACATGAGCACTGAAGGTAATGTTTAAGTCACTCTTGCATTAAATTAATAGCAGCAAACACTTTGAGTTACTAATCTGTCATTTTTGTGACAGTTTGGGTTTTTTTCCTGTGTCAATTTTGCATAAAAATATAGTTAGCACACAAGTTATAATTTCTTTGTGAGCTGTCTTTAACAAATTATTCATATTTTCATGTAGGCAGAGAGGCCTTTTAAAGTTCTTTGTGTTTGGCATTATTATGTGTATTTGAGCTTAAAGCCATCTGACATCAATAACTGCTTGACTGTTTTTGCTTTCAGCTTGAATTCAGCCCATATAATGGAAATACACTGTGTAGGTGGAAGACCGCAAGCTTGCACAGCAGGATAGCTTGCCACCCTTGCTGATTAAAAATGGAGAGACAGTGCTGTGTGTCTGTCTCTGCTGTTCCCTTCCCCCCCCAAATATTTTTTGTTTAAATGTAGTATCCCAGTTTGATCAATCTCCATAGATACATTTATATAATAATTTATAATTAAATTTGAATACTCATAGCACTTGAGCTGTAACCTAAATTACTAGTATTTTTAAGTCCTTTGTTGAAATGCTCAGTTCAAAGTCTTGTTTCCAACCAGTAGGTTAGACAGTGAGCATGTTTTCAAGTGAGCAGCTTACCAGCACAGTGAAATACCCCTGCCTCAAGTAGAGAACTGTCATATCAGTCACAGGTCATCAGGGAAGACACGAGACCTTAAAATAGGGATCTGAAAGAGCTTAATATCCATGCTGATCTGTGCCATGAAGAAAAGTTGGGCTCTGCTGTTTGCAGGCTCAGTTCTCAGGATAGCAGGGAGAAAGGTGTCAGGAAATATGGTGTATTCATCCCTTTGGGACTGAGAAAGGATGTTCTGTGTTATTTACCTATATGCTTAGTACACAGTGAAATCATAACAGTATTAAGTTTTATAGCAAAACGTTCTTCTGCCCTCCCTCCATCATTTATTGACTTGATTGCCTTCACTACAGTATTTTGGAAAGCAGCAGTAAGTAGGTACCTTCACAAACCTCTGGTACTAAAGAGCGTTTGATTTTTGGCTTGCTAACTTTAAAGCTATGTCAATTGTGCTGGTCTATGTCATTTGATGCCTTGTCTCAGTTCCTGTGAAAACGAATATGCCACACACATCCAATGTTAATCAAAATGTATATTTAGTGAAGACTTGGGGCACTTTACAGTTTTGTGTGATCTGATTCTATGTTGTAAGAAAAAAAAAAGTTAGTGTGGAAGGTCATTTGAGGAAAAAAAGAGAAAAACCTCAAATACTTCAGGTTTGCCATGATTATTCACAGTTCATCAGGCTCTACAGCCAAAATCTCAGCCATGAACCTAGCTTTCTCCAATGCAATGAATGTGCCTTTTTTTTAACCTTAGGAAGAATACAGATGTTGCCACAAGCTGTATGCCTCTTGCATGGGCTACTGGAGAATGGACACACTGTCTATGTTCATTGCAATGCTGGTGTTGGTAGATCTACAGCTGCTGTCAGTGGCTGGCTGAAGTATGTGATGGGATGGAGCCTGCGGAAAGTGCAGTACTTTTTGGCGTCCCGGAGACCAGCTGTCTACATAGATGAGGAAGCTCTGAATCGTGCTGAAGATGATTTCTACCAGAAATTTGGGCATCTGCGTTCCTCATGCCAAATACAAGAGTAGAAAAGCAGAAGAGGAGAAGGAAGGTCAAGAGGAACCCTTACATTTGAACCCCAAGGACTTAGAAATCATGACTCAGGCACCCACCTCACCTCTTCAGATTATAAGCTTGTCATAAAAATTATGAGTATTTTGTTTAAAAAGTGCCTTTGAGTGCTTTTTATTTGCTTTCCTTAAACTGATATGATTCATCTTTTCAAGCCTTTTGATGCAAGTATGAGACCTCATAACTCTGTGAAGTGAAACGAAGATTTTCTTTTAAGTACTTGCCTATAGGAACTGAGATTTTAGGGTAGACACTAAATAAGATGTAAGGTGAAATAGAGTTGACAATATTTTGGTGACAAGAAAGCAAATTCTCAAAACAAATGGTACAAAGGTTGACTGGATTAAGGTTCAGATTAGGATGGAATAGATCATCATCAAAGCTGCTCAGTTGTTTTAGATGGAGTGTAGGTTGTTGCAGTGTTTTGTAGTAGTTTGGTAGACGAGTGATATTAATGAGAAAGATCAGAAGGAAAGTGGTTCTTTAACTCAGTTGCTTAAAGGAAAAGCTAATATATTGTCTAAAGCAGTGAAATAAAATTAGCTCTCTTTGTCTATCTAGTTACTGTTAAATATTAGCAGCTACAGCTATATTCTTTTATGACATTGGGATGTGCTGGGATGTGGCACAAAGAGGAAACAACTCCACCTGCTGCAGTCTCGCTCTGTTGTGGAGAAGGACCACTCTTTATTACATTTTTCTAGGCTGTGAGATCTTTGAGTCGAAGCCGCATTTTGCTCTTCTGGTCCATGCAGTGTTGTTCAGTGGGTTCCCTAGGTGCCAAGTCAGTCTGGGGTAAGACATTACCTACTGGAGTTGTGTGATATGCTTCTGTGCATGATTGGCACCACAGTTGCTGGGCTGCTGACCTAGATTAGTATCTTCATGTAGCAAAAGCCTCTCCTTTGTGCAAGCAGTGTGCGGATGCTCATGGATGTTAGGTTTAGCTGATTGCAGCTAGTGCTGGGCTACCTCTGAGGTAAATAAAGGGAATAAATTCCTCTAAAGGAATAAAGAGCAGCTCTGAGGAGGGTCTCTCAGGAGCTTAGCCTCAGTAGTCTAATGTTGGCTTTGTTGATGATCGCTAATGTTTTCCAGTGCTGCTTTGTTGTTTAGCTAAACTAAGCAGTGGCACCAACAGCTTCCAGTCCTGCTCAGGTAAAACCAATTTGCTGTAGGTTGAGTTCAAGAGAGAAGGGAGAGAATGTATTTCCCAAGGAGAGGATTAAGGATGCAAAAACATTAAGAAACCTAATTTCTATAGGTTTATTCCTCAGTGAAATCTCATTTTTTCCAGCCAACTTGCTCCTCTAAAGATGCAGTCAGTGCCAGAGTAGTTTAGCTGATATATATTGATTTTCTGAATACTTAATGGAGAAACTATTCAATATGAACTGTTTTTGGAGAATGTCCAAGATAGTACAATGCTTTTTATTTATTCTATAGTTCAATCATCTTCCAAAGGAAAAAATGTTTAAGTTATTCTACATGTGTGGTTTTGATCATGACTTTGTTTCTGATTCTTTGAAATAATGCTACCTGTTTAGAAAATGGATGAGAAAAGTTCTCTATTAAATAAAAACATAACGGCAATGTCTTTGTCATTATCAGCAGCCCATTTTTTCGTATGTCTTTGTCTCCCAATTTCAAGAGCAGTAAAAAGGGTCATGACTTATTTCTATATAGAAGTGGGACCTGGCTCTTTAATGGCCACAGCAATGCCTTGTCTGCTGCGTTGTGTCAATTTTGGTGGGAAATCTCAACCAGCACAGCAAGAGGGTATGGGTGATATGGCACCTCTGTTTCTTCTCCTAGTCCCATGCAGAGAGCAGAGCAAATGTGTTAGTGATGCTGTCTGGCTGTTGGGCTCATGTGCAAAAGTGCAGAGCTACAGCTATGTGCCCAGGAGTTACCTCATTTTGACTGAGTTCAAAGCAAAAATGGTGACTTTTTGCTACTGTGTGCCTCTCAAAATCAAGCACTGAGGGGAGGAGAATGGCATAAGTAGACAGTACAACTTGCTTAAGTTTAAGCTTTTTTTTCTATTGAGAGATATTTGAAACACTGAGCTTAAAATGTGTTTCCAAGCATCCCTGACAGACTTTTCCATCAGATGCAACTTGTAGTAAATGTGGGAACAAGTATTTGGGATTTGGTTCTTGTTTCACAGCTATTCCTTATTAGGTCTCTTGGGACTGAACAGTGCATAACAGAGCACAAACAAGAAAGTATATGACTAGGTAAGTACAGCAACTCTGTATCAGTTATTTCCTAATTCTGATTTTATCGACAGTGGAAGCAGAATGGTGCTTCATTTGTAGGGCAGGAATTCAAATGATACAGGAGTCACAGATTCAAGGAAGCCCTAGAAGGAGGCTGCTAATTCCTTGTTGATTGTCATTTCAGCAAGGGGTAGTTGATTCATGGCATATTGTCACTTTGCTTTTATGCTGAACTGCTTGGGAGCCCTTCCTTTTTTCCCCTCATTGCCATTGTCCTGCCTTTCTTATTGAAGGCCACTCTGCCGAGCAACATTCATTCAAAATCTTTTCTGTTAAACGCAACTAGGAACTTAAATGCTAAAGGGATCATTGCAAGAGAATAAAGCAACAGAAAAAGCAATCATATAAAAATATTCAATTTCTCCAAATGTATAATTACAGAATAAATCTGCCTCTAGAGCTTATCTATTAGGATTCCAATTTGTTAGATGTTCTTAGGATCATTAACTCTTTCCACAGACTAGCCGCTTGATGTAATTCGGATGAAAGGATGAAGACAGGCTGTTGTTTATACACTTGTATATTTCCTTGCTACTTTAGTAATAAAGTGCTATAAAATTTAGAGAAGAACAACTCCTATAGAAAGAATTACAAACAGATAGACAGTAATGGCTATTTTGGAGTGGGCCCAAGAAGCCAAACTAATACACAGGCAATAATAGGAACCAGGTAGAAATATTTTGATAACTCATCACTAAAGAGCATCAGTTGGGGAAAATTGTTTTCTGATGCTGTGGGCATCAGTATGCTCTGCCCTGTTACAGCCATGTTTTTACCTCCATTAAATTAAAAAAGAAAGTAGAATTCGCTGAATGAAATAGGAACATTTATAACTCTGGGTACCTCAATGTCATTATTAGGCCAAACAGTAGTATATTTTCTTTCCAAGGGCTATGTACATGCAGGAACTAAGCAACTCTAGCTCTTACAAGTGATTTTGTAACAAATACAACCCCTTGAGGGATGGATCAGGATTTGAGTGTTGCAGTTTTTTGAATATTTTTCCTTTTGACATCAGAAAAGCACTAGTGACAATCTTCTGCATGGCATTTTTAGGTGAGTAAGGTAATGCAACCTGGTGAAAGGGTGTTGGTCTGGTTGGTGTGACTGCTGAATGCCTTCCCTTCTCCCTTAGTCCTTACCTGCTATTTCACACTTTGAACTTTGGTCCCTTTGGCACTTGCTTAGGTTGTAAGTTTATGATCTTCCCTCTCTGTACAGCATCAAGCACAGTGAAGCTCTGGCTGCAGGTTTGATACCAGGCTGTACTCCAAAGTAGTTGGAAAGTCTCACAACTGGCAGTTGAGTTGTGTGTGCTGCACAAAACCACGTGCAAAACAATGTTTCTGCTCTGGAGTGGAATTAAAATTTGAGACTGCCAGTCAAGCCCTCTTGAGCAATTGTAAAGAGAAAAGATAGGCTGTAGGTTGCACCAGGAGCAGGTAATAAAATTCCTATTTAAAACAAGAAAGTAAAAAGTCGGACTTACTCTATTACCTATCTTGATGGCCTTTTTGAGCTTTAATTTATAAAATCCACTGACTTTACTGGTCTGTAATTGAGAAAAAAAATTGATTTTAAGTAGCCCAAGACATTTGCCATTACTGTATTACCCTGTTTCTCCTTTTATTCTTTGTCATTAAATTGCAGTGAGATGTTTCAAACCAATGATGAAGTCATAAAAAAATTTATTCTTTTAAAAAATACACTGTGCAGCAGAAAACAATGAAGAAATATTTAGAAGCGTAATAGGTACTGGAAAAGCATATATTTGGCAAGCAAGAACTACCTTCTTGAAGGATAATGAACATCAGGCTGCCCTTAGCTAAAATGGAATTAGATTAATGTAGCAAAGGATAGGTTATAGCTGACTGTCTCCAGTTTTGTTTACATTCTCAGTGGTAAATCACCTCTGCAGTTATTTCTTTAAAAATATCCTGCTGGAAAAAAACGTGTGGTTTATTTTCCACATAAATATAGCTTAAAGGGAAAGGGCCTGCTGTGAGCAGACTTTGGAATGGTGGAAGTAGAAAGGAATTAATCCTTTTTCCCTTTCTCAGCAGCAGGATGACATCACCACCACCAAGACCAAACCACATGACTTCGTAATTGATCTCCTTCCTAAATTAATAGAGGAAAGCAATATTTTCAAGGGCAATGACATTACCATATATTAGCATAATTACATGGTTGTGATATAAGCAACGAACCTGTTGTTGGCACTTTAGTTGTGCTAACAGTGAACCTATGGGGTGTTCATTCTTAATTAGATGTATTTTTGTCTTGTTGCACCCTTTCACCTCAAGGTCCTTCATTCCAGTCTTAACTGGTTTACAAACAGATTTGTGGCTAAAAATTTTTAAGGATAAGTAATGAGTATTTTATTAAACCATTTTTACATATTAAGAATTGTCTTATGAAGTAAGAACTGTTACACCCTGTAAACTGAGGTTGGTAACTGACTTAGCCCAATATAATTCAATTCTTTTGTGCTTAAATGTGTTGTCTTATTTGGAAGATTGAATTTATAAAGATTTCAGCATAATGTTTGTGATTTGATAATTACTTAAATGCTGATGTTTTTAAATTTACATCAAGGAAAATAGAAGGCCTATTTATTCATGAGCTGGTAAAATATTAAATGATATCTCATTCTTGATTTAGATGATGTGACGAAAAAGCGTAAAACAGCTGTCAAGAAGAAATTTATAATGCTGGGCAGGTTTCTGTGGTCTTTACTTAATGTCATTATAACAAAATTTATTTTGTGGTAATGCAGTTTCAGCAGGGAAATAATTAACGGTCAGGCCATCATCCAAGGGTAGCAGCCACGGTTAAGTTGGGCAGCCAGCCCAAAGTCACTGCAACAAATCAGATTCTGAAAACTAATCCAATCTTCAAAAATTCAATAAAATACATAAACACAGAGGTTAAAAAAAAAAAAGAATATAAAGATTGCATTCAGAGAAAGGCAAAATATAAAAAGTGCAATCCTACCTAATGTCAAAGGGAAAAATATTTTGTAGTGGGATAGCCAATATCACAACTCACTTGACAATATAATCAAAGTGTTAGATGAAAGTATAGAAGGTATTTAAAGTTCCCTAACCAGTTAAAGGGATACCACCGAATTATTTAGGCTTAAAATGCAGTTGCAATATTTAGTTGCATAAAGAAAGAAATGTGGAAGCATTAAGTTCTCAAGAACACAGACCAGTTGGATACCATCTCTCAGGCTTACTCATGGAGTGTACTCAAGCTGGTGAAGCTTCATGAGCACAAAAGCAGTGGCTGGTGCCCTGTGGTTTGACAGTCACACAAACCCTTGGCATTAAAGATGTGTGGTTCTGAAATAGGATTGATAAGGCTACGCTTTAGAACAGCTGATGGGAATGGCACCACTTAAATTATGCTTAAATTCTAGCTCCAGATGGAAGTCTAAACAAGTACACATCTTGATGGAGTCTCTCTTCACGTAAGTCTTGCTGTAACAGAAAAGTATCTTAGAGGTCTTCTAACCCACAACACCTGTGCTGACAACCAGAGTGCCAGAATAAGAAAATATAACTGAGTAGCAGTGGCCCTGGCACCAGCTAGGCTCTACAGGTGAAGTGGTTTACTTAATCTCTATATTTGAGTTATTCTGTTTATTAACATGATACAAGGGTTGCTTAACCTCAGTCCCCTACCAGTAACTAAATGGACAACTGCTTTTTTCAGTGCCTCCACTCACAGTGGCTGTGGCGGTGCCTGTGAGCTCTTGATCAGACAATATTACAGATAATTTGGAATTACATGGTCTAAATGATGATTTTACAGGATGGTTGATCTTAAATTTCACTGAGAGTTACTTGTTCATGTCCCCAGCATGCTTTCCTGGCACATGTGTGAGTACTGCGGTTTGATGGCACTCACAAGCAACACACAGTCTAGCAATAAAAACCAGGACTCTGATCATGCCTTCTTCCCACCTGAGATATCTTATTCACCTGGAATAAGGATGCATGTCATCCTAAGACAGAGTTCATGTAGTTTTTTTGGTGCATTGTATGGCACATTCCATTCCAGCACCCCCTTCAAAGAATAAGGAAAGCAGCCATGATAGGGTGTTCTTAGCACCACTAAAGACCTCATTTGTGGAATGGTTTTAGTTTTTGTTTGTTTGTTGGGTTCTTTTTTGTTGTTTGTTTTGGGTTTTTTTGTTCTGTTTGGTTGTTGGATTTTTTTTTTTCATTTAGCTTAATTTTAGATACCTAGCTATGGGAAACTACAATAGAAAATGCTGCTCTGAATTTTTGATATTTTCCGCTCTTTCTAAATGGTAAAAAACTGCATTATTTTGCAGCAATTTTCATGCAAAGAACTGCAAAATATGTAAACTGAGGAAAGGAGTGCTCTAGTGAGATAAGGGAGAGTGAGTGGCCAGGTGGGCTGCCTTCCAGAGCTACCATGTCACCTAAGAAGCAGCAGAGGAGAAAGTGAGGGCTGGTGACACATGCTGAGGACAGGGAAAAGAGAGTGCAGGGAGAGCTGTGTGAACCAAGAATGGTTGGGAAATAGCCACAAACCAGGGCAGAGGCTCAGGGATGAGGTGTGAGCAGAACCTGCTCCCAGCAGGTAGTGGAGCCGCAGCCGCAGCTGCAGTCACATAGTCACTCTTATTTCAGTGCTCCTGGAAATACCTCGTTCAGCAGTGAGCAGACACAAGCACGGGGACTGAGGAAATGCGGCAGGGAGGCACAAAGACATCTCAGCACCCAGCAATCACCAAAAGCACACAACACCCTTGGGAACAGCAAGGCCTGGCAAGCTATTTAACAAAATCTGCCAAGATCATTATTTTTGAGAGGAAAAAAATTTGATTAGGTCTCTCTTGATTGCTGGGAACATGACTTGAGTACACTTTAGAAAATGCTGAGCTCTGCCATTTGTGTATTTCTGCTTATGGAGCTGAAATCAATAACTGAATTTTAGCTATAAACATGGTTTTATTTTGCATTCCTGAATAGCTGTAATTTCAAGGTGTCTTTCAGTGGCACTTTGATTTAAAAAGAAAAAAATCCCCCAAAGAATCATATCAGAAATTGATGTAAATGCTATCTATAGGGTAATTTCTGTGCTTTTAAATCTGGTTTATCAGTGTATTACTAAACTTAGAATGTGCAGTTATCTTCTTTTTACTCAACTACTATCTTATATACCTGACAAAATTGTGTTCTTGGATAGCACAGATAATATAAAAAATAGCTAGGCTTGAAACTCTTTCTGAAATTGTTATGTCTTTGTGTTGCTGTGAAGATCCAAGGTTCGATGTGTTAGAATTTTTGTGAAAAATTCACACACCTCTAAAACAGACATTGATGAGAAATGTAGTAGTTACCAGAATGTTTATCCTGCTGTTAACTGCTTCTCATTTGGCAAGGCAGGAGACAAAATGAGCTGGAAAAACTTGCTAAAGTCAAACAGAAAACATTCTTATGCTGATCAATGTACCTTTCATCCATTGTTTTAGCCATGGACTTGGGCAGATGATCGGCTGATTCTCCTCCTGCACTCTGAAAGGCTCTGCTCAGGGCACACCTTCTTTAGATATAAATTGATCTAACAACACACACAGCTTGTGGAAACTAAAGTACCAAAATAGTCCTGGGGATTTCAAGTTGAAAACTTTACAGTTGGTGCCTAAGTGCTTGGCTTCATTCTCCGCTGTGATTTTTGATGAGACAAGTTCTACATTGGTGCATTGCTGCAACTAAAATACCCCCAGAAAACTCTGTGACTTCTGAGCCCTTAGAAAAGGATAAGGGCATTCTCTCGTCACACGACTCTGAGTCAAACAAGCTGTGTAAGGTGGTAAAGTTAAATCACTTTTTTTTTTTCTAACAATTGGGTGATAACAGATGTTGGAACTTCTATACACAAACAATATCTGACAACTGTGTTGTGCACACCAGCAGAGTTGTCTGAGCCTCTGTGTTCACGTGCTACATGCCTCCCTGGAAAACAAATAAAATGAAGAGCAAACTTATCAAAGATCAGAATGTTCAAGACTGCAAATTAAAATAATAAAGGTGTATGGGTCAGATGTGTAGTGGCTGGAAAGGCAAATGAGTTGTGCAGTGTCTTGGGGAGAGTCTGCAGTTTTTATCAATATTTCTGTTGAGCGTGATTTTTCTCTTGCCTGTACACATTTGTACTTTTCTGCTTGCTTTCTGCCCCTGCTACTCTTCCCATTTGAAAACAACTCAAATACTACAGAAATTTTGAGGACAATTCTTTGACTTGTGGAATTTTTCTTCCCTGTGGGCTTCCGTACCCTATCCTGGTAATTGATCATTCCAGACTTGCCAAAAACCAGATTGATACTGTACCTCCTTCAGTGCCACAGCCTCTTCTTGTTACCTGTTACTTCATAGTTCTTTAACTCAGTGGGGAGAAGCACAAAACCAATCTTCATGCCTCTGAATTACCTCCAAGAGATGTGCAGAAATCAGCAAATAGATAGAGAGAAATCTCCGTACTGGAGAATCTGGTTACAGAGATGAGCATGATTTTTCCATCAGTCCTCCAAAAGTGAGGCTAATAATGTTGTTGTCCCATAGGCCATAGCTGCACAAAGTAGTTGACTAAGAGACCAGTGGCATGAGGTCACACTGAGGTCCCCCCAGCCCAACACCCCACTGGGATGGTGGATGAAAGCAAAAGCCAAGGGCAGAGTGAGACCAGGGCAAATATCAAGGGTACTGTGCTGCCCCCAGCTTCTGACCATTTGTACCAAAGAATTCCCTGAGCTGATGTACTTTCTCTGTTCAGTAATCTATAATATATCTCTATTCAAGTTCTTGTGCTGTCTCTTGTGGGCATAAGCTTCAAGCATTCATGGCAGCCTCTGGCAAGAAACTCCAGAAGTCTGCCACGTGCTTGAGGAATAACCACATTATTTTGTTTGTTTTGCCCAAGTTTTTGCACGGGAAGAGTCAGAGTGTAATTAATCTCCACCTTCTCTGTCAGAGAATGTGTGCTCTATTAAGCACACACGTAACAGAATATTAAGCACTTGATGAACTCCACTGTGAATAAACCAAACCTTAGCCCAAACCTAAACACAGCTCACCTGCAAATGCTTTGCTGAGCGTGAGGGCTCCAGCAGCACTGCTGTGGAGCTAAGCAAATTTTGTTCCGTTTAAAAGTGGAACTCTCTGCTCCAAGCCTTGTTTTAGGTGTAGAGGTTTAAAACGTCACTTCTAAACCTCTGCTTTCCTTGAGACAAACTTTCCCCCTCTCTCTCTCTTTATTATCTGCTGCCTCAAAAGCTCATGGTTTATTAAGTTTTTAAATGAAGCACATATGCCGTTCCCACATAACTTTCATTCTTTTAACTCTTGCTTACCTTTGATTGCCATTTGTTTACTGCCCATAGTTAAAGGCCACCAACACAAAGAGGGAAATGAGCATCTACACTCATCTGGCCATGTCACAGAGGCCTGGAGATGCAAATATCCTGCAGGCACCAAACGCTGCTTCTGGGCGATTAAGCAACTAAGTGAAAGCAATCATCACATTAGCACTGCTTGCATGGCATCTCTGCTGCTCACACAAATGTAATTCAGGTGAATTATTTTATTTGTAAAAATCCTGATCCATGTATGCACAGAAAAAAGAAGTAATGGAAGATAACTTAAAGAAATAAGGGTCATGTTTATGACTAATGCCTCTTAAGGTCCCTGTCCCAATCCCCATCCCTTTCCCCAGAGCTTTATTTCTGAGTATGTGCCCTGCAGTTGTAATAGCCCAGCTACAGAACAGGCAGCAAGAAGTTTCTTAATAAACTCTTTTAATTAGCAGCTAAAACCTTGGTTGAACTATATAAATTTTAGGGCTTTTGGGGACCAGGTGAGGCTATATTGTCAGGTGTCCCAACCCCCAATTATTCCTGCTGACTGAGGAGTCACCTGGAGATACCTAACAGAAAATCAGAGGTCAGAGGCATATGTGATACCTGCCCCAAGCTTGTCAAGAAATGAGAGAACATCTGATAAGTGCCTCAACCTGTCTGGGATACAGAGCACAGCATTAGCCCTGGAGGAGGCACCTCTCCTTTGTAATTAAGTTGCTGACTCACCCTTGTTTTTCAGGGTAGTGGGGCAGGGGTGATGGCTCATTGTAATTACTCGGGGCTTAAAATACTGGCCTAGAAAATGGCACCCTAGGCTTGTAGGTCACTCTTCTACCCAAAATGTTTCAAAACTGTCTCTCCCAGGATGTGGCCCTAGCAACTGAACCATGTGAAGGAAATTTGTGTTAAACAGGCCAGAAACATCATGGAGAGCAGGAAGGACACCACCAGGCTCCTTGTCAACCAGGAGCATTCTGGTCTCCAGATCCCACCATCAACATCTCTGTTGTGCTTTCCCTCTCTCTGGCCCAATGAAACTTGAATTCTCTTTGGCACACTGGCAAAGTTCTGCCATGATGCTGAGTGGGGTGACTTGATCCCACCATGTTGGAGCCTAGCCTGAAGCTTATTGGTAAAGGCACTTGCAGATTTTATGCTCATTTCCAAAGCAAACGTTCTTACAAGAAGCTATTATGCAAAAGATCACAATAATGTCTGGTATTTCAGAAGAAATGAGAGAAATGGTAGCATATGTTCACATCAGCATTTAAGATAGCCACATCCAGTAAAGTGGTGTTTGTGTTCTGAAGCCTAAATTCTCTAAGGAATGCGCAGTGTTGTAAATCCCATGCCTGGTGGCTGATGTATACAATGTGTGGAAGTTCTCCATGCTAGCACCACCGTCACCCCAGAACCTGAGGGGTTTTCTGGGGCTCATCTCCTTCTGAGGCTGTCATCTGTTGTGAGACGCAAATAAAAAAAAAAGTGTTTTTGTGCAATCCCTCTTCTATTCAACAACTTGTGAACATTTGTGAGTGAAAACACAGAGAAGAGGAAAGGTTGGGTGCTGCCTTACCACATGGGAAATATTTCCTTTCTTCCCATTCTGAGCCCATACAAGATACCCAAGTACTGACAGCAAAAGCTACAGTTCAGAATGGAGAAACACTATAGCTTTATAATGTAAAGTATTTGATTTTCCCGTTGTCTTTTTCGTCTTTTCCCCAAAGGACCAAACCATTTAAATAAAAAATTAAAGGGAAAAACTGTAAGTTGGAGAGCAGCCATAGAAAACACTGGTTTACTGGTGGTTTTTTAACAATGGGAGGTGGAGGTTGGGGTAAAAAAAGGGAAAAGACATGTGCCTTTGCAGCCATTCCAACATGCTTCACCTGCTACCCTCAAGCAGCTTGTGCCGCGGTGGGGGAATTCTGAACTAGGCCAAAGTCCCTCAGGAAATATATTTGTGAAAAACAGGACATACAAAATCATGACCTGAAAAGTGGATGTCAAGGTGAAGGAGGATTTTTCGATTGCTGTGGGGCTCATTGCAATCTGGGAGAGCTCCTCTGTGCATAGACAGGCTGTGGCCTCCTGCTGGAAGTGCCTGTATGCCAGAGGAGCACTTTTGAGGGCAGCCTGGCTGCAGAGACCGGCCCCTCGCTGCAGAGCTGCAGACGAGTTTTAAGTACCTTGTGCCCAAGCTGTGCCCATTGCAGTGCTGGTGTGAGCACTGGCAGTCCAGGCTCCTTTCCTGGGGCACCTCTTCCCCTCAGGGAGAACAGAAGGGAGAAAACCAGAGCAAAGCTGTCATGGGGAGCCCCTGGCTTACCTCAGCAAGCCCCTGCTGCTGCTTGTGGGGATTGGCCTTCGGCAGAGTTTATGGAAGTGTCAGCTGTTGCAGTCAGGCACAAAACCAGAGACAGACTCAGGCTTAAAAGAAAAGCCACACTAGCCTCCTTGCATGAGCAAGGTTTTGAGAGCCAGCACAAAATATGTCAGGGATATTGTGCCTGCCAGCACATTTCAGAGGGCAGAGGAGAGCCCAGCCCACCTGCCTGCCCACCCTGCTGACACTCTGTCTGTCTGGGCAGGCAGGCAAAGAGAAGTGCAAAAAATGCCTGCTATTCAACAGTATAAAAATGAGACAGCTGGATAAGCCAGGTTGAAAAGGAAATGAGAGACCTGGAAAGAGAGGCAAAACACACCAGAAGAAGAAACTATGAGAACACCCAAATGTGTGTGAGTGGCTTAACAACTCCGTCAAAAGGTTCCCAGCATCTTCAAGAAAGTGTGTGGGGGGAAAAAGCTCTGGATTTACAGATCCTGATGTTTATGAGAACCTAATAAAAATCTGCCACACATATACTCATAAAAATCTGCTGTCTACTTACAGGCCCAAAGAGAAATTGATGGTTTTGGGTTTTTATATTGTTCTGTGTCTTGCTGACTGGAAAATATACAGGATTATACAAAAATCCACAGAAGATTACATTTGCCTTTGCCATGAGCCTGTCCTGCTGTACTGTATCATAATGCTTTTGCACTTGGTAAAGAGTAGGTATTTACCCTGCAAGTAGCCATATCATAACTGGCAAATTTCCTTAAACTATATGCTCTTCTGCTTCCCCACAAAATATTCCCAAGGGAAAAGTGCATTCCCTGTATTTCACATTGTAATATCTGCAAGTTACTGTGAAATGGAGGAAGGACAAACCTCCCCTACAAATATCACATAATTTCTGTGATTAGCCCCCTAATGGGGACATCTTGGCAAGACACCTCAAGGAGCTCCAATAAGCTTTTGCAGGGAAAACACATCACTGTGGAATGGTCCAGTTCCTGAGATACCCACCTAAAAGTGCCTTTGTCTTGATCTCACTTGACAGTGTGGATGGTGCCAGTACTAACACATCCTCAGGGCACCTAGTGGTGTGAGAGCAGGCTTCTCATCCTCTTTCCCTGGAGATTTTGAGTCACTGTCCTCATCAATGCAGGATTTATTTCCACTCTTTCTTTTACTTGTCCACAATTGGGTGAAAATATGAACCTGTAGAAATACAAATTTTTTTGTATGGTTTTGGGCAAGGGCAATTTTTTCAGCCCTCTGTCTAGAGACCAGGCACTGCAAAGAGCTCCTCTTGCTGCTGGGTCTGGAGGCATGGCTGTAAAGCAGGTGGTAATGTTGGGAATGCAAATACTGACTATGTCTCGTGTGCTTATGGAAAAATTCAAGTGAGCCCCTCATAATCTGAAATATTCTGTTTCAGTCAATATTTGCTACAATTGAATTGGTCTTCCCTTGGCATACTGCCCTTTATCTGTATTATTTCATAGTCAATTCATAGACAAATGTCAAGCTGGCTACTGGAAATCTTTGCTGTAATATATACACAAAGGGCAGATCTGTAAACCTGACAGGGGAGCAGATACTCACACAATTCATTGCTTCTGGCGGGGCTAGAGCTGGTGAGGTGAAGAGTTTTTTACCACTGGTATCAGAGGATTCAAACCCAGCCCCGGGTGGTTGCTTTGCTCAGGATCATAAAGGTTAACACATGGAAACATACTGATGTCCTGCTTTTCGGTTCATGTTAAAAGTTCTATTGATCTCACAGGACTTTGCACTGCTTTGGATGTGCAACATCTGGCCTATAAGAAATAGGAACATGTGCATGTGAAATGGACACAGCATAAAAAGCGACCAGTAAAGGATAAAAGCTAATAGCAGTGCTTTGCCAGAAGTGTTATGGATTTAGGTGCTGATCTACACATCAGCACCTTCTTTTGTTGCTAACATGGAGAACTGGGAGTTCCAGAAGAACAGTGTTCATGTTCTTTTCTGAAACTGTCTTCCAAATTAAGTTGACTTAATTTCTGTCTCTCCTCTCTCCTTCCCCTCTGCAGTGTTCCCCTGCTATGCATTTATTGAATTTTTAAGTCGTAGCAGTTTCTATTGGTCTTTGAGGGAAAAAACCGCAGCATCTACATATGGGTTTGAACATTCTGTCTTGTATGGCGTCATTTTTTAGGAATATGAGTGACAGTTTTAAAGAATTTTTCTTGTGGGGCTGTTGAAGACTTTTTTTCTACCTTCATGAGAATATTCCTCTTTTCATGTTTTTAAAATGGAATTTTCATTTTCATTTCTACTGCTCGAGGAAAATGAAATGGAACACCAGTGAAGGTGACTTTCCTCATTCAGATTAGGTTGGTCTGATTTCTCATTAAAAAAAGAAAAAAAAAAGATAAAAAAGGATAAAAAAGATGAAGCACTTGACAGTGCAGCCATATCAATCTTAGCCAATCTTAAGTTTTGGGAGGATGAGGAGTTTCTGAGGTAGGCTTTCATCAGGCTGTCAGGACATTATTTTCTCTTATAAACTATAGATTCTGTTTGCATTTCTGTGGCATCTTCAATCTCAAAGGACTGACAGCACTTCACCTTCTATCCATCTGGTCTGTCTTCACCCTCTGTTGAGGTACAGCTGCCACAGTCTCAGGAGCACAAATTGGAAATGTGTTTAATTGTGTATAACAACACTGTCCCATAGTGAAGGACAGAAGCAAAGTGGAATCCAGCAGAAACAGCAGGTGATCTTCACATTAAAATGTAGCTAAAAATGAATATTCAACTAATATAATTTTCTGAAAATAAATTTCACTTCCTCTCATCCTTTATCTGGTATTTGTATTGCAGGTATCATGTGGAAGGTATATTATCTGCCTGTCACATCCTATAGCTTGTAGTTGTGTCAAAACCCAAAAATTTCTAGTTTCTTCTGAATTTGCTTAGCTAGGATACACTTTCCAAGTCCCAAGTGTGCTCAGTGTCCTTGCAAAAAATCAGTGGCTATTGACGGAGCCTGGTTCACATCCTCATCCTGGTGAAACACATGCTCCCTAGATTGCCCAAGTTATGAATGTCAAATGAATTCTTGCTCCAGAAAATGTTGATCATAAGAGCAGTATCCTGCTAATGCACAATGGACACATGTCAGGAAGCTGGTCAGGGTCATAACAGCCTGTTCTAGCTGGTAAGGCAGTCCAGGATCTGAAAGAAGCACAGGTATTCAGGGTTTACAGCTGCTATAAACAATGGCACTTTTAAAGGCAGAATAGCAGCTGTGCTCTTGGACTTTAATTCAGCAACTGGATGGCCAGTGATACAATTTTGTGTGGCTTCCACATTGTTGTCTGCAAGAAAACAAGACAGCCAGCATAGCAGCTGAGAGTGCACCTTCAATGTCCTTGCCTTTCCTGGGAGGAGGCTATTCTGCTGGTGAAGGGAAGAAAACAGGGCAGCAGTGTACTGACAAGCACAGACAGGCATTCTTGGTGAACAACCCCAGAGGAAATGACTTGTTACATGGAAAGTTTTCAGCCCCAGTTAGCTGAAATTGTATGGAAGAATGCTTAGCTAGCAAAAAATAGTTTGAAGGACAGAAATCTGTTGAAGTTGGTGAAATGCTGTTTAAGGCAAATGAAAGTACTAGGGTCATTTTGTAGATAGCTTTTTTAGAGTTCTGTTTTCACCAAGGTTGTTCTGATTTAATGACATACCACATCTCCATGCTGAGGCTGTGTGTGTGGCAGTGCATGCTCTGTAGTTATCTTTAGTGTGGGCCATTTTCCTAATCGTTCCTGAACATGATTTATAGGTGAGTCAGTCTGCCGTGGAGATTTGGTATTCATGGTAGCAATCCCCTTCCACACCTTTCAGTCATCTCAAAGGACTCATTCGGGGGTGTCTATCACAGACAATTATGTTGGAACCCTGTTAATTAATTAATAATAATTTCAAATGGTTAGGCAATTAATTGCGTTTGGAAGAATATAAAAACGAGTAAATAACTTCAAAGTGTTGAGTCCTATTTGGCAAGCTAATACAGCTCATCCTGCCCAATTACACTGATAAGATTTTAAACTAATTGAGCTCACACTGTGCCTCTCCATTACCTGACATTCAGCAGCACACAGAGAAGATTAAAGGGATTCAGGGGATGGTGTGTTTATAAAACCAGAAATAGTCGCTCCTGGATCTCATTTAAGCATAAATACATTTTAATTCACAACTGAGCAATATTTTATATGGAGGTTGCCATAGAAATAAGCATTCTGAGAAGTCGGGAGCTTTTGCTGGCATTTCAGGTTAAAAATAGTGACCCAGAATACTCAGGACATCATTACACAATGGCAAGTGCATATCTACAATCTAACCAGTTGCTCACCACGGCACTGTAAGAGCAGAGGGTTTGCCATACTGAATTAAATCATTTGTTCATCTAACTCGACATTTTACCTTCTTCACTGATATTCTTGAGGAAGGTGGAAGGCTCCCATAATGCCTATTACCTATCCAATTATGCTATGTGGTATACAGGGAGGAAACATCCTTCCAGAGCCCTGCAGGCAATTAACATATACCCAGAAGCATGATATTCAATTACCCTTATTATTTCAGCATGCCAAGCAGCAAGAGGTGGTTACTGATTGCACAAAATTATCTAGCCTTTTAGAAAAACCTACTCAAAGTTACCAGAACCTTACATCACATATCAGCAAGACCCATATGAGGCCCACTAGCAGCAGCAAAATTGAGGGAAGGCAAGGAACAGATTTCGCTTGCATGGTCAAATATGTCTTTTTAAACCTCTTATTCATACCCATGGAATCAGTCCTGGGGGACGTTTTACAGGATGAGAATTTTCATCCAGAAGCAAATCTATTCTCCCCCACGGAAGCTCCAGGAATTTTGTTTGTTGGACAGAACTAGCTAATTTTTGGAGAAGTTTTTGGCAACTGAGCTCTCAGCTTTTACAGCATTTTGGATTCAGAAATGGATGGTGATCACATCCATAGTACCTTGATATCTGCCTCTCACTAGACTCCCAGCAAATTGAACAAAACATTGAAAACTGAGCTATTTTTCAACAACTGTCATCTAAAAACTCTTTGCAGTAGAGTTTGGCCTTGAATGGGTATTTCCATTGTCAGGGAAAAACTGGGTCAAAAATGCCAAGCTCTAATGTAAATTGTATAGAAAGACAATATAAACCCATTCCCATTCCCATACCATACCAGACTATGCAAGAAAGTAGGTAGTAAATAATGAGTATAACTGCTGTGAGAAATGACACATTTGATACTTATTCATACCAGAAAAGAGGTCTGGGCTGGTAACTTTATGTCCTTCACAGAAAGCATAAGGGAGATGATGATGAAATGCATCTACAATTTTTATGGTACCAAACAAGTGCTGATCTTTGTCAAACTGATATTACAAGTGGGCTGCAGGTGAAATTTCACAAGACCTTCAGTTTCTGAAGGACATATACTCTGATTAAGATGTATTGAATCATTACTTATTCAGTGAGAGGTAGTTAAGTTCTTCCTGCTAAATATTCAAGCTAAAAGCTTTAAGGCCCAAAGAAATTATCTTCCTTTTAAGTGAAAAATTGTCTGCTAAAACCAAAGGCAGGGGGGATGGCTGCCTCTTACAACTTCATCCAAGTTCATAGGGTGTCAGGATGCCAGTTAAAGAACCTTTCTCATGCCTTTCATCACTAGTGATTGAATCAAATGTACATTCTGTAAATACATATCTATCCGCTGATGTCCATGGCATGGCCTTGGTAAATATAAGGATTGATTCTGACTTGTTTCAGACTTCCTAAGTAATAATTTAATTCTACAGCCTTTAGAGAAAAAGAATATTTTACTAAATGAACTTTTAAAATTAACTAGTTAGGAATTGTGAATTTTAGTCTCTGAAGTGCATGATGGTGTTTTGGGCACAGTCCTTGGATTCACAAAGAGGATGCTGTGATTTATGTTCCTCAACGATAGACCTATTGCTCATGGCAGAGAAAAGCCAGCTGGCTCCTCGTGAATCACAGTGAGCACATGGAAACAAAATATCACTTTGCCACACTTACTGGATTATTGCAAAATTCTTTTCCCTAATATCTCTGTTTCATATAGCAGGTGATAGGGAAAGACTAATCAACTAAAATGTTTTCTTTTCCACACGAGGATTAAAATTTCCTGGTGTGCTTTCAATTCAAATATTCTTGAATACCTACAAGTGTAGCTTATTGAATAAAATAAGCGTAAACTAAAAAAATGTATGGGTTTACTTCTCTCATTAATCACAAGAATAAATTGCATTAAGATGTTGACGTTTTCCTGGAACAGAAAACAAATGAGTCTGTGAACAACAAATAGGAAATAACACTGAACTGCTGCAAGTCTTCTGGCAGACGCCACCAAGAGCCACGAACATCAGAGGTAAATGAATAATCACCAACAGAGCAGAACAGCTATTAGACATAATGATAGAAAAACTCCTTTCACACTTGTAGACGTCAAGCTTTCTGTGCAATTACAAGTTGGCAGAAGCAAACAATTGGCTTTAAAACAAGACAAAGAACCACAAAAAGAACCTGGCTTTTTTCTTCAAGTGAGTGGACTGAGACTGAATTCAGCTGCTCTTTTTGGAATAGGGAATGAAAGAGAGCGTATGTTTTGCAGCCTTCAACAAAAATTCGACATAAGAAAAAAATCAAGCTATTTAATAAATCAAGCATGAACTAGCCAAAATATTCCACTTTTCTGCATTTGTTTTGAAGCAGAGCTAGTAAGACCTCTCAAGAGTGTCTTTAGACTTGTGTCCCTCTTGAGAGACGTGCAAGAGAAATGGGAGTTAGGGGTTATATCACAAGCTGATGAACAGCTAGAGCAGGATAAGGGGGATCACTGTAACTGTCTTTTTCCATGGTATCTATTCTGCTCTGGTGGAGTGCTACTGATTTCTTAAGCATCACTCACACAAGTGAGAGAAGAGACATTTTATGTCTTGTGTGATCCAAGATGCTTTAAGCTTTATTTGGTTTAGTATTTCATTTATAAGCTACTTTTGTTTTGTGTAGGAAGTTGCCAAAGAAGATGGAGGATGTTATTTGGGTGGCAGCTAGTAAAAGATACTGGCTGAAGAAGGGACAATTTAGAAAGATAGGAAGTGTGCTGGAGACAAAGAACAATTGATCTTCCCAGTGTCACAGAATAAAATGAAGACAATGTGACTTTGCATGGCGATTTCCTTGTGAATGCTTTTCTTTTAGTGTGGGTTTGTGAGTTTGAGATAAACAACTCTGGAATTTGTCTGGTTTTGTTTTTGTTGTTGTTCTAATTTCTTTCAAAATTCTAATTTCCACAGCCTAATTCCCTCCAACACCAAGTGGATAGCAGTATTTCACTGATTGCCATCTTTAAACTATTCTAGCAAATTCACGCTGAGAATATTAGGAAAATACAAACCATATATCTCACTACTGAGCAAGATGGCTCAGGGCTGCATTTTTTTCTGTGGTCTTAATGGTTTTATTTTCTATATTTAGGAAAGAAGATGGACTTTTAATTGAAGTTCTCCACAGAAATCAGAATACCTGGAGTTTTAGAATAGAAGAAAATACATTACATAGTACCTTTCAGAAATGTTTTCTGATTTTGGCCATTCCAAGCTGAAACAATGGTACTGGCTGTCTTCTAGCTTTTAGTGAAAACTAAGGCATTTTGAAATTTCAGGGTTAAAATTCACCATTATAAATCTCCTGAAGTACTGTGGAAAAAGTACTATTACAATTCTTTGCCACTGCTTTTTAGCTGTATTTTAATGGCAAGGTGAAGAGCAATTTATTACCTAAGAAAAAAATTACTTTTCTGGGTTTGTTTGTTTGGGTACTAGTGTTCACTGAAGGAAGTTCTTACACAAGTGCTCAGCTGTCAACATATTAAGGTATTGCTGTATGGGAGAGCAGTTCACCACTTGAGCATTTCATTGAACTGAAACTGCAATTTAAAATGATATTGCAAGTTGCCGCAGGTAAGTATATAATGCTGGAGCAGATGGAAACACATTAAAGAAGGAAGCTTTTCAGGAGTGGGAAAAGATTAGATCATATTCTTTACAGCAGAAAATAAAGAAAGGGAAAAAAGGAAAATAGTGCATAAAATAAAATCCTGTCCCCATACGTTCAAAGTGGATCAGTTTGATCAATGCAACGTCAGACCCCAAGGTGCTCATGGATCTGGGCATTCTGCTGCAGAGACATCAACCACCTCTCATCCTCCTGTGTTGTCAGAGACATTTATAAATGCTGGTGAAAGTTAAATAGAAAAATAAAAGTGTAAAATTTCTTTGGAAAAGTTCTCCCCTTCCTTTTGTTTCAGATTCAGTCAAGTTTTTCAAAGGATTGGCTGTTAATTCATCAAACTTTCTTCATCAAGC
Source organism: Scytalopus superciliaris (assembly GCA_013400415.1). NCBI lineage: Eukaryota > Metazoa > Chordata > Aves > Passeriformes > Rhinocryptidae > Scytalopus > Scytalopus superciliaris. The sequence goes on from VXBX01009446.1 coordinate 1,266,708, forward strand.
TGCAACAAGGTCTGTCCCAGTGAACACTTGCATTAATCAGGTATCATGAATAACTGCTCTGGCTTTGTTAAGTTGGAAATTGGAAAAACACAAACAAATGACTAAGAAAGAGAGGAAAAAAAAAGAATCAAATTGAATAGAAATAGAATGCAAGAGAGGGGATGACGGTGAACCTGAGATTTTGAAAACTACCTGAATGTTAATAGTTTGAACATTCTTGTAGTCAGATTGTTTTGTTGCTGCAATGAGGGATGATGCCAGCACTTCTGAAACGTAAACTTATTTGCCCAACTTCCCTGACTCTCAGTACTTGTCCTACAAGGGATCACCCTGACCCTTGCCATTGCAATGTCAGAGAAGGACATTGTCCCTCATCACTCCTGACCAATCACAGTGACAGCTATGTCAGTCACCCATGTATCAACACAAAGCTCTAGGTGTTTCAAACACAATTTGCAATTCCAGAATTTTCTCTTCCTATTCTGTGCTAAATCAGGATCCCAAGTGAACACCTGGAGTTCAGTTTTGCCATTGAATTCTCCCTGGGTTGCCTAAACCAGGAAGAAACATTTTTCTTTGGCTTTGCTAACAAATGGGTTTTATCAACAAGTTTGTGGGAAACATTAGCAAGTTGAGCTCAATTTTCTGTTTGTTTTTTTTTTTTTTTTTTTTTTTTTTTTTTTTTTTTTTTTTTTTTTTTTTTTTTTTTTTAATTTTCATTCAGCAAGACATTTAAAACTCTAGCAAATTTTTATAACATTTGCATGGCCCAACTATAGAGACCTATGTAGTGTAAACAAATAACCAACATCCTGACTAACTCACCTCCTGTGAAATTTGACTGTTCTATTCTCACAATGAATTTAACAGTATGTAAGCTCTACACAAAATAAACTTCCTGTAGTATCCAAGCTTCATTCTCTTAATGGAGAAAAAGTAGCTTAGTTTCTTTGCTAGATAAATAACACTTTCTTTATTAAATATGTGTATATATTCAAACCCATAATTCCTATATATTTACATTGAATTATTTACTTGTTGTTAGTGAATTATATAATTCCTTACTTTATGCACTAATCCCTTAGTAAGAATACCTTGCAAGTACTTTAAGTTTTTGTCTATTCATTTGTTCAAACCAGCCCAATAACTTGTCCTGCATCATTAAGTTACTAACCTACACTCACTGGAACTGTATGTGCCAGGGCACAGGGCTCCTGGAGATAGAATAGTTCCCCTACTAAAACAAAGAAGTCTGAGAAGATCAAAATCATGCAGGAGCCTCTTACTGTTATTTGCTATTTTGTCAATGATATCTGACATTTAAAAAGCAAACAAACTAAAAATCAACACAAAATAACAGAACCCAAAAATGTCTTTAAATGCATCTTGGAACAGATCCTCCCTGATTGCTGAGACACATACTTTTCTGCAGAGAGATCCCCAGAGAGAACAAAGGTGCACTGGGACCTGACTAGAAGGACTGTGCTGATGCCCTGGGAACCAGTTCCTGCAAAGGGCGACTGTTCCCAAGCTCTGAGCAGTCCTTGGCTGATACTTTATGACATTTTCTGACAACCATAATATGATGGTTCCTTTGGAGATCAGTTTTCCGGAGACATATACAATATTCTCCTAAGTCGCTGTGAAGGCACAGAAGTATAGATGAACATTTTGCCCAAAACATGATATGAAATTAAAGAACAAAGTCACAATAATTAAGGCACTGTGAGGCAATACATGCATGTGAAGCTACCTCCTTGTCTGTATTTGTGATGACTGGTTTATTTTGTTGTCTCCAACAATATTGTTTTCCTCATGGACTTCTTGGTTTGCTCACTTTAGTATTTGGATGCATCATATAGTTAATGTAATTGCAGTCAGGTAAAATTGACTGCTGTTGTCATGCTTGATTTACAGCTGGGATACTGAAGCTAAACGTAGTTCAATTGACCAGAATGGCTGGTAATGATTAAAGCCCGAGTGATGAAGAGCCCTAAGGATACACCTGGAGACTGGTTTTCAACAGTCTCTAGCTCCCCCTGCTTTCTGCCCCTCCTGCTGCTGTGCTGCCAAGCGGCATCACCCTCTCCTCTCATCTTTCATATCTTGCTCTGTTCTCTGGCTCCTGCTAAAATCTCCCTCCTAAATTTAGTCTGGTTGCAAAAGTGCAGTTTGATGACCTCGTGTAAATGAAAACATTCTTTATCCCAGGTAACCCCACTGACTTCAGTAAGAGTAATAACATTAGGCTTCTTATATCAATAAACAGGAAAAATAATAAATAGAGGAGCTGAAAATATATTTTGTACTTTCTCTCAGCTGTGAAACAAATATGCATTTTCTAGTAGTCAATTCATATTATATGGACCAATAAAACAAATGTATCAGATGAAAATATCTGCACACAGACTCATATTTGTGAGTAATAAATCAGGCAGGGAGTGAAGAACTGTGTGTTGCTGTTTCAAGGAAACAATGATCATGCAGCCTCAGAGCTCACTATTGGATTAAATTCACAAGTTCTGGAAAAATAAGGCATTTCTTGGCCCCAGAACTCATCTTTTGTCTCATTATTCATTTGCAGTTTTTGTATGCTGAGCTGGGCAGACAATAAGGGAATAATGAACAGCACTGAGTTGCAAAGAGGAACCTTCCAAAGCTGGGCTGTGCTACAGTTTCGATGCGACATGTTGAGAGCAGCAAAACTTTGGTATCTTACTTGACCAGCTATATCCTAAATGAAGGTCAGGATACCATCTCTGCCATAGAGGCGTAGAAGAGCTCTAAGGGGAAGGTCTATGCATTATTTACTCTATTTCTTAGAAGTTTCCTCTAAGCATTTTCTACCTTTCACTACTAAAGCTGGGATAGTGCACTAAGTGAACTCTGAATTTTATATCGTGTTTGGAGGGAGGGAGAGTCAATGCCTACTTTTTAGTTCATCCTAAACTCAAAAGCTGCTTCAACCATTTAAGTTTCAAAAAAAATACTAAAGCAAAAGCATCCATATCCCTTGGTTTATGGCCAAAGTTTTTAATAAATTATCAAACCTATTCAAATCTCATGTCAGAGTCTTCACTTCTGACAGGAAGTTTGAAAAGGCACTGCCAAGGTAGTGGCAGAACTGCATGCCACAATAATCCTTAACCATCAAAAGGGGTTTTGCTTCCCCTCAGACTTGCATGACTGAGTTAGAATTTAATAGGAAATATCTGTCCCATGCTTTAGGACACAGATTTTTCATGAACAGTTTTGGTTAATGACCACAGTGATCAAGACAAACTTCTATGTTGAATATCCATCTAATCCGATGTTCTCCAGTACAGGAAAGGAAGACCTCCTAACTCGTGAGGTAACATTAGCTCGGATATCTCAATGCCAGGTGAAAATGCTTTGTTATTGTTGCTTTCCCATCAGGTATCCCTGTAAAAAACTTAGTTTGGCTGCATTTTGAGTGGTCTTATTAGGACTCATAACATATTTTCTCACATCTTCAACTCAAAAAATACCTACTCTTTTCATTTTTTACTGCCTATGTAAAGAGTACCGTATGTAATCAATGGGATTACATACAGCACATACATACAGCCTTGGACTTTACACTCAGTTCAAATATAGTGATTCTTCTTTTCAAAAAACATATGTAGGCATGTAAACAGCTCAACATTCAAAACAGAGAAGAAAATCTACCCCTTTCAAGAAGAAAAGAAAGTGATTGGAAAGAGGAAATGAGAAGAGGGGCAGGAGCAGAGAAGAAAGGTTATTTATCAAGCAGTGGTTGCCTGAAGAGAATATAAAGCATGTTTGCTGTAGAACTTTGTAGTGTTTAGCAGCTTATAATAAAATTGTTCAGGGCCTGAGTCTACAGCCCTGACTATTTCCAGGTGACTCACCCCCGTTAACATCCTTGGGATGTATTCAGCTCCCAGACTGATGTTTGGTGTTCTCTCTCTGAGTTCAGCATCCTTCTGCTGTAAGCTAAGCAAGATAGTTTGCACTTCCCTTTGCAGACCAAGATTATCCATCCAAAGTCAACACCAGCCATTGGCATGCGGTAGTGCATCATTAACAGAGTTATTAAACTGTCCACAGGGCTGGCAGCACAATATTAATATCTCTGGATATTGTTTAAAGCTATAGAAATATTTTTCAGTCCAGGAATAAACTATCTGGATAGACTTCAGCTGTCCAGAAAGGGGGGTGCTAGGCCAGCTTTTTTGATGGAAATTGCTTTAGGGAAGATGTGGATGAACTTGGCATCTTTGTAATCTTAAATGCTTTCAGATAAGCTTTGATCTTGGTACTCCATGAAATTAATTTTGCTGGGAGACTTCACAGAAATTCAGAATTAGACTGCTATCTGCTTTTCTAAGGTCACATGGATGACTAGCACCACACTTAAAACCACATCATTTTTACATCTCTAATTAAGAAAAAACCCTTAGTTAATTGTTTACTTCCAGATATTCTATGTAGTCAGTAATGTTAACTGCTGCATCTGTTTGTACCTGGAAGGTGATTATAGCAAAAAGAAGGTTTAGAAGGTAAAAGAAAAATTATAAAGGGAATTCATACCAAAAATATTTGTAATCCTCTCATTCCCCCAGGAAAAAAAAAAAAAAAAAATGATGCAAATGTAGATACCAGATAAACTGACACAACTATTTTTCATTTAAATGTGCTATTCTCATATTTCTAGAAACCCAATATTAACACAAAATCACCTCCATGTCTGTTAAAAATAAGGACAAATAAAATGTGTCACAAATATTTTAGACAGTATGGTTAAGCATGTTTTTTTCATACAGTCCATCACTTATTTGAAAGTCCTGTTCCACCACAAAAACATTTCATACCCTGAATTGCACAAACTCCAGATGGAATAAAAGACAACAGTGAATATTACTAAGGCTGCTGAAGAAGCCCAGGAGTGAACAGTGCATACATACAAAGTAGGGATCATATTTTAGTGGTACAAGCAAGATGATCAGGTGGAAAAATCTTGCATTCTCAAGCTTAGAGACAACCATGAGAAGCCCTATGATTTCATTTAAATTAGACATAAGTCTACGTCTTTTCCCTTTTAATCATACAATTTTTAGTTCAGTCATTTTATGACTTATTCAATCTGTTCTCAGTTATTAAATGATCTCTGTCTGAAGATGTTTTAACATCCCAAGGGCTTGCCTTAAATATGTACTTAATGCTTAATAAAATTGAATCAGAATATGTGCAATCCTTCATTTTCATATTTAATGTGTACAAAGCATCACTTAAGTAAAAGGAAGCAAAGGGCTGAAGGATGATAATGAATCCATGTGCTGCTGTTCCACTCTGGTTTGCACCTGTGCTGATGGCATTGCCCTTGCCTGCTCAGCATTATGTTTGCCTGCTCTGGAGTATGCCATAAAGCCTTTTCAAAAAGCCTGGAAGGAGCACGCTTTTGCTGTAAACATTGGAACAGGAAGCTGCTGACTGCAGAAGGGCAAGAGTTTCTTTAAAACAGCACTTGCTTATGCAGAGGCTTAGGCAAACTGTGGTCCTGTGGAAGGAAAATGATGCAGCTCTGCCTGATGTACTGTATTTTGTTGGCTTCCATCATGATACTCTCCAAGGTCTAAAGCAATGACTTCTATTGCTTCATCCATCTTGTTTAGCAGTTAATTCACAGATAGCTGCAAAACCATAGCTGATGTGCAAACTGAGACATCCTGTAATTTAAGAATACTGCACACCAAAGCCAGTAGTGGTGAGATCAATCTGCTCGAATGTATCCCAGGTCAGCAGGTGGGGAAAACTTTGGACCAGTTAAAGGATGTCACAGAGAAAACCATTGACAGGGCAGTATAGAGCACACGAATGATTTAGTGAGCTTTCATCCCTTGAAACACTGTCCTCTTTGCTTAAACTAAAGGGAGCTTTTCAGGACACGATGGAGAGAAATTTGTACCTTTTCTGTTTTGCTGCTAAATAAGACTTCGTGTCATTGCCTTAAATGCTGTAGTTTTCCAACAGGAGAACAAGCACTGAGGGAAAATGGACCCATTATCCCTTTGTTCATGGAACAATCTTATAAATGCCCAGTCTGATCTGCTCTGCTAAATGGAGTAAGGAGAGTGGACCTGGTGAAGAGCTTCTAAAGCTCAAATCCCACTCGTGGTGTGCTGTACAAGTTTGTTAGTGTCACATAACCTCCCTGGGCTAACCCTGGTTCCACAATGATAACCTTGAGCTCTTATTCTGCAAGTGTTTCTGTGGGTTTTGCTGCATCCAGAGATTTTTTTGAGATTTTGTCCCATCCACAATTTTATGCTCTTAGCTAAATTACTTCCTAATCAGAATCACCACTTAGCAAAGTCTTTACTGGGTGACTCTGCCAAAATTCACACTGTCACTCCTGTGGCCAGGGCATTTAAAACCCTTTCCAGAGGAGATCTAATCCTATCAGGCTTCTCACCACTCTCCTTCCCCAAGCCCTCTTTCCCACCCCAGCTCACAGTGCAACCAGCACAGGCCACACACAGCCACACATCTCCTCTGCTGGGGTGGGCATCTGGGATATGGAGGGAGCAACATGGAGATGCAGAGCTGCAGGGAGGTGGGAGAGTGTGTTGCTCCCTTGGCATGGGCCCAAATCCAGAGGTAATTGTGCTTGGATAGTGCTGACTGTGGACACCCAGAGACTCACTTCATCTGTGTCAATGTTTGTGTGCATCATACAGGTCTGCTGTGCAAAAGCTGAGTCTTTTTCTTCCCCTACCTCATTTGGCAACAGCAAAATTTGATTTTCTACAGAAAGTTTCAGAGAACAGGTAAATGTGAACAGGATTTTAAAGGTATAAATCTGAGGGGCAAGCTTGGAGCGTGAGTTCTTCCCCACCATGCACTGAGCTCCCCTGAGGTCTGTATGGTCATTCACACTCCAGGGAGATGAGGCTAATGTAGACCCACATGGGCACAGTGTCTCTTACCCTCATTTTACAGCAGTATATAAATCACTTGGAAAGAGCAACCTGTATCAGCCTGCAGGTCATGGCTGACTATACTCCACTTTCCTCTCACCTGTATGTTGTGTACCTTTACGGAGCCGTGTGATCCTGTGCTATGCCAAGTTTTGCAGCACACGGTTCAGCATAAAAATGAAAGACTGCTCCTTCTCTTGCTGCCTTCTCTCTTCATTCACACCTTCCTCCACCCTGCAGCTGCACGCTGTTGGAAAGGCTGAGGGAGCAGTGGGTCTCAGGGAGGCAGCGATATCTCTTTGCTCTGGAGGGGTTAAGCAATCTTAGGATCTTTTTTCCTGAATGTAACCTTCCAGTGTTTTGAAAAAGACTGCTACTGTATTTGAATAATTTCTTTACATAAACCAGTATTATCTCAGAAAGCATGCCGTCCTGCAGCTATGAAATCATTTTTTATGTTTCTAATTCTGCCAAGAAACTCTAAAGGGAGTATTTTAATGTTAAGGTAAGCTTGTAAATTTTAAAATGAAGTAAGGATTGAATTTGAAATATAATTGCCAAATGCCCTCTCTAAATCTGATAGCTTGACAAAATCAGGGTCTCTAAGAGGGGAATGATAGCAAATAGATGACAACATTTTAAAATTTATTGTGAATGCAATTGAACTGTGCACACAGGTGTATCTGCTGTCTTTGCACACGTGTGTCATCTGTTTTTCATAACAACAAGGGATCAAGACACTGCCTACCTTTAATAACTAAAGATCCAATGACATTTTCTACAGGCTTAGTTTTAGTATTCGTGTTCTGGCTGGGCTCCACTTCAGTTAATCCAGCCTGACCTACAGCCACTTTCCTGAGCCCCGTGGCTCTGCAATACAGTGAGACTGCCCGTGACACTGATGTGTCCTCCAACGCCAGCACCAAGATCAGGGTGCTTGTTTGGCTGGGGAGAGAGTGGGGGTATGACAAGGCTCAGAAGGATACTTCTAAATTTCTTGTCATCAAAATTTCTTTTCATCAAAAAAACTCCTTTTGTCTGGGAAAATAGCCATGGTACACTTAGTGAGAAAGACAAGGAACAGAGGATGTCAAGGGCACAGCAAGAGCCTGTGTTCTGATGAATAGTGGCATAAATAGGAACAACCCTTTGTGGAAATCAGTGGGGTGGTTTTACCCTTTTGTTGACAAGTGGGGAATGATTCTCACACCCAAGGTGTCATTGCGAACATAGATGTCTGTTTGACAGCCTGGTTCCAGCACATGTTTGTGAGCACCATAGAGCACTGCAGAACTACCGATTGGAAAGCCTTTGGTCTCACCTGCCATTGCTCTGTGATTTTACTTCTGTGTTTGTTTTGCAGACAGCTAAATCCTTCCCCCCCAGTGTCACGGAGCCCTAGACAAACACTGTGGTATTGGGATACCACGCAGAATATGTTTTGACAGTTTAATCAAAGGGAGTGGGGATGAGCTTTGGGCTGATGTCATGGTCCCAAGAAAACTCTTTTTTTTTCCTTTTCACCTGATGGTTTGTTGAGCAGCTTGTATGCTTTCAGACTTCTCAACAGTTGCCACTAGTCATGGCTGACCCTGCTGTCTCAATGGCTGTAGGTGTTGCTTGGCTGGGTCAGTGTTACCCACTGGGTAAAAGAAGCTGGAGGGTCTTGTGTGGTTCTATAAAGTTTCATACAGAAGAATAGAATAAGCTCAAAATTAACATGTCTTCAACTGTGCCTTTGTGCCATTGTGAGAGAGGTTTTAATTTTCATTTTCTGTTTATGCGATTAAAGGTAGGGATGATGGGAAAATGGATGTTTTACCTGGAAGGAATTTCCAGTATTGTGGGGTTTAGTTTTTACCTTTGAGAATATAAAAAGGTGAAATAGAAATGTTTGTCACAAAGGTGTTGTTGAAATGAACTGAATAATTTTGGAGCAAAGAGTTCTTCTGGTTGTGCTATCACAGTGTGTGTACCACCAAATATATAGGTATGTCCAGAGCCCGTGGGGTCATCAAGGAGCTAACAACAGAAGCCATGAAGCATGCAACTGCTGAAAAAACCACAGAAATGAATGCTGAAGCCATACAGACAAGTTGTTTAGTTTGTGTCTTCTGGTAGAAGAATAAAATTTACTATTTTTATTTCTAAATTAAATAAGAAATCAAACCCAGTATTTTCTTAAGGGAGCTTTCGACTCTGAGGAAGCTATGTGCCATTGGAAAAGCAGTTGACTTGAATCTTTTCCCCTGTTTAGTTAAGAATTTTGTTACCCTTTTCTTTGTGATGGTCCAGGAGAACAAAGTCTTGCCTATGTTTCAGCCCACCCTCAAGACAGAAAGAAATACATAGGGATTTTTTTATCTTTACCAGAAAGATCTTAGTCTTTGTTTCTTTCCTGACTCCTTGGACACTGACTTGGGACCTTATAAATCTTGGCGACCACCCAACTCTTGGAAATGCAAACAAGAGAGGTCTCATTGAATGCACTCACTGAAGTTTTCTCTAAGGAAGGAGGTAAAATTTACTGGCTCTTTCAGAGAAGGTGGGGGGCAGTGTTTGACTGTTTGGGTGTATTGCAGTATTTCTTCAGCTTTCTTTCAGCATCTGTCTAAGCAAAGTACACGGGTGGATTGTGAGGGTGTGTTTCAGACACAGGGTTACTCACTGGAGGGAAGTTGCACAGTCACAAATGATGTTTTCTCCTTTCACTACCATGTGAGGTCACTTGCAGCCAACCTGAAGAAGTAGCCGGCAGAGATACACACTTCGGCAACAATCCTTTCAGGTTTGTTTGGTTGCAGCACATTATCCCCAGGGATCAGGAAGTTTTAGATCTGATGTTTATTTGATTTCCTTCTTTTCTTTTCTTGCTTCCTAAAGCAGGAACAGCAGGGCAGTTTCAGGCAGAAGACAGTTCCCCATCCTCCTTTATGTGCTCAGGGTGGGAGCACACATCTGCAGGAAGAAGAATGTGTGCCAGTTACTTTTACATGTGTATTTTTTGGCCTGTCAGGGGACTGCATGGTAGTCAGAGTAGCCTGAAGGTTGCTTTCCTTGGGCCCTGTACTGTACTCAAAGAGTAGGTTTCTGATAGAGATTGGCTTTGCTTGGCCTCATGGTTCTTGACATGATTTTTCGTCTGTGGGTTACCCAATCATCACGACTACCAGCAACTTTTTTCCTTGTTTGCTTCTGTTGTATCTTTCCAAAAGACATTTTGTTGTTGGATTTTGTATTCATTGCAGAATCCGGCTCAGATCACCTTTTGTCAATTACTGGTTTTCGCCTTTGTATGTCTTAACTTCTGAAATCTAACTTTACTTACATATCTGTCTTTTTGCCTTTCTAGCTCTTGTAAGCTTTTCACTTGTATTCTTTTAAAGACCATAATATATTTTAAAATATTCCTATAGAGGTGTATATTTAGTTACATAAGTGTGGAATCCATTTCTTTTGTAAAGATTTCTTTTACTTTCAGCTCTTCAGACAGCAGTAAATTCCTTGCTCCTTCTACAGTCAAGCTGCTGTATCATTTCAGTGCAACTCATTTTACTAATCAGTTTCCTTATCTTGTCTAAATTTGCTTTTCAGAAATCCAAACCCTTAGCTAAAGACTTACTTCTATTCTTTGATTTTAAATATAAGCTGAATCAATTTGTGATTGTTCTGCAGTTACTTTCTATTATTCTGTCCAGTAGCCATCTCTCTTTTAATGCCCTTGACGCTGAAATCCCACAGCGTTACATCCCATTGACTGCTTGTAACTGTCATGAAGAAATGTGCTGGCTAATGTATTCAAAAATACATTATCATTACTGCTATTGATAGTGTTCATTTTTCATCCAGTATTTTGGAAATTCAGCCTTCCCATAATGCAATAAGAACCTGCAGTATTTCTCTCTGAAATGGAATGAGAGGTCTCTGTCACAAACAGTCAGACCAATTTGAAAGTGCAATCTCTCCACTCATCCGAAAATTCAACCAAAACCCACCAAGCACCTGACCTTGACTGCTGAAGTACCAAACCCCCAGAAACACCTGCTCCTCTCCCAGTGATCTTACCTACATGTCAGCCAGTAGTTCCAAATGCTGTACAACCTGACCCCTCCTGTTATTAAACTATAAAACACTGCTTCATCAAAAACCTGTGGAGGGAGGGAGACATTAAATCTTTACAGAAGGTCTTTAAGGAGATTGGGTCCAGGCAGAGCCTGTGACTGAACCATGGCCTTGGTCATCAGTGACAGGGGGATTGCCAGGGACATGTGTGACTGCACAATGTCAGATACATAGCTTGTGCCCTTCTTGGTTTAACTTCCCCATGAGGATTTAACAGAGGAACTGAAGATTTTATCATCAACTTCAGGGAAAGCAGAACAGCAAATGATGGATTGTTCAGTGAATGTTTTTCAGTTGATTGGATTGGTGCTTAGAAAACATAACTATATAAAAAAAAGGGCACAGAAAGATTACTTCAAAGTTTAATGCATCTGGATTTAGGACAAGTCTAGCTGGATAATTTTTAGGACCTTACACAGTTGTATCTTGAAGAATTTTGAGAAACCCTTTTCCCATAAAATTCAGAGTTCCTGCAGGGTTTTTTAGGTGACAAATTAGGATCCCTTAAGTTAGAAAGTCTGGTCAAGTGTTTTTAGGGTTATGAAGACAGCCTCATTTTCCTATGCAAAAGATGGAATTTTAAACAAACCATGCATTTTAAGGGAGGAGAAGTCACATAAGCTGCAAAACTTCAGAGCAGGATGTTGGAAACCCAGTGAAACTCCTGCGGCCCCAGGGAGAATTTTATCATTTTCTTCAATAAAAATGCTTTAAAAAAGTATCAGATAAGTCAATCCAAACGCGGGACACTATTTTAGATTTAGTGAGGTATTCTCAAAAATATGTCATCCTGATGTGGGGAAAAGATTAAAACCTCACTGTGGCCAGGAGAATGAGACAGCCATGCTCTTTGTGGGCAGCCAAGTTGTGGTTAAGAAAATCTGTCATAGGCATTTTTCAACATATAGCCTGTGATCATTAAAGCTTAAAATTACATTCTCTGGATGGTCTAATTCCTGTCTATCTTTGCTGTAATCACTTTGCTCAGAGCTGTAATTTCTTTTTTTCCCTTGTAATCTTTACTATGAAAATGTATTTCCCAAAGTAAGAAAATATGTCTGAGCCTACAGTCTATTGTGAAGTGACTGTCAAGTACCAGTCTTATCATTAAAATACAGTAACTTGAGATATATTCCTACTAGAGGCAGAAGGGAAATAGAGACTCATGATGACTTGCCTGAAAATCCTTTTCATTTGGATCTTCCTGTGGCCAGGTGATGCTTGCTGCCCTGTTGCCAAATTCTGACCAAGAACAGCCTCCTCAGCTTTGGTCCTGAAGTGGATCTGTGTTGTCATAACCTCTCTCAAGAGCACTCCAAAGTCTCAAGTAAAACCTCCACCTTTCCCAATCTCTTATATCTCAGGGGCATGTGCAAGGGTGTTTAGTGTCAGAAAAGGTGGAGGAGCTACTGTGTTGTAACATTTCTTGCTTTGAGTTTTACATGCTTTGAAAGTAACAAGGGGTAAGTGCTGTTTGACTCTTTTAAGGTTAAATTTCAAATAGACAGGGAAGGACTAATTGAGAGAGGAAAGTAATTACTGAGAGCAGTTCACATCTGCTTCTGGACACCTGCTTGAAGCCCCCAGTGATGACTTCAAATGGGTTAATCCTTTTCCAGAGGCCAGTGAGCTGCTTGAGCGCTGGATTTTGTCAAATGAGAAAATAAGTCAGTTCTGCAATGAAAGATGGGTAATGGAGGGAGGAGATTAATTAAAACACACACTGTAAATAGCTGCAATAGCAGAGAAAGGACTCCCCTCTCATCAGTGTTTTACAGTTGGTTTATAGCATTAAAAAAAATCAGACCACAGATTAGTCACAAATTTATGGCTTTCATTAGGTTATAGGATGGTTTAATGTGCCACTTATTGTTTGCATAGTGGGTACATAATTTTGTCAGTGTCTTGGCTTCAGCATAAACACTGTAAATTTAATACTCACATAGATTAATATCAAGCTCTGCCTGAGCCTACACAAGCATCTTTCTTTGCCTTTCCCATCACAGTCATAGAACCAGTACAGCAACACTAACAAGAGCAGCAATGAGCTGTAGTGTGGACAGGATGCTTGTGTCCAAACTAGTGCTGTGTCCAGACCTTTCTGCATGAGCATCTATGTTCACTGAAGAAGAAACTTGCAAGGGAATTTTGCATCAATATAAGAAGCTCTGGGATAAAGTTCATGTGATTTAGCTATGGATCCACTGTGCAGTTCTATGTCTTCTCCTTTTGAATCTTCTAATTTTTGTGGGGAGTAATTTTACATTCCAAAATTAGTCTTACCTCATAGTTTTGTTGCAACAAAAGAGACAAGAAGCATTCAAAGAAATGGTTCCATAGTAGAAAATTCAGAATATGTAAGAGGAAGGAAGTTGGTTAGTACAGGAGAGCTGTAGTGACAACTTGCAATAAGGGACATACCATAAACTTTTGGGTATACTAGTTACTGCTGAGTGACTGCTGTTTGAAAACTGTCAAAGCCTGTCACCCCACCACCATGCAATGGAAGAGCACTGAAAGCCTGTCCTTTCAAAGCATTCCAGAGTGACTAATGGAAAAAAAACAGGAGGAAAAAGTCTAACTTTGTGTCATGAGCACACATGTGTGGAGATGCTCAAACACCTGACTGGGAACACATTCAGTGTACTTTCATGGAAGTGACAATAAGTGTTTTATTTTACAACCAGTTCACGACAGGATAATTAATTAACACAGGTACTCTGCTGAGTGAGGAAGACATGGAAGCTAAACCACTACCAAGTGTGAAACTAAGCACTGACCCACTCCACACATGAAAGCAAACATGCCTGGACCTGGAGGCCCTTTAGCAGCTGATTAATTTAGAAGAGCAAGTGAGCAAGTAACAGTGAACACATTTCATCTAAGCACTTTAGTAGAATCAAAAGCCAAAATACACAGAAAAATTAAGTGCTTGTACTCTTCTGGCATCTTTCACATAAATATTACGAAGCATGCCAGTGTCTTGTACTGCCTTTTCATCTGCAAGTCCAGCTCCAGGTGTGCTGCTGTTTGCACTCCCCCGGCAAACAAAGTGGTATCAAAAGTGGTGTGATGCAGAGAGAATGGGGATGACCTGTATCATTACTGAGGTCTTCTCCCTCACTAGTATCAATGTTATCTATTTCATAAGTGTAGCACTGAGACACCAGGGATCTTGATGTTTGCCTTCACAACTAGGAGCCACCCAGTATCAAGTGGGTGCTGCTTAAGTCTAGAGGTTAAGAATGCTTAAAAACCAATGTGTGTGTCATTGCTTATGGCTTATGTCAGTTCAGCTAACTCCAGTGTGGGTAGAAAGAGACAGGTGAATCTCTACAGTTTCTCTGTGTGTAGGAAGATTATCAGCTTTCCAGTGACGTGCTTAGCCTGATTGAGAGGTTTTCCTTTTCTTCTGTTTCTTAGTTTCTTCTGTAGACTCTCCGAACTTAGGTAAAGCTCAGAGAAGATTAATTGTGAAAACATCTTAGTGGATATACCTGTTCTTGCAACTGATGATCCAGCTGCTGTCATCGGACTCTAGTAGATGTGAAACTGAGAATTTTTGTTTCTAACATTTCATCTTTCCTAAGTTGAGCAACTCCTTCATGGTCTTCCTGATTACTTCATAGAGCTTGTTTCAACTCTGCACAAAAACAATATTTGAGAGAATCGTACTTTCTCAGGAAGGACGAAGCTGCAATCTAGTAGTCAGAGAGGGCAATCTGTGCTTTTTAACACAAGGCCATTTTCCCAGAAGATGGATTCTGGCCTTCATACACCCAAAAATGTATTTTCCTCTGTAGCAGGATCTTACCCTAAACAATTTATGGTTCTTTCAGCTGATGCAGTAAGAAGAGGCAGTAGGAGAGGTGTTTGTGTTCCTACATTAGGAAAACACATAAGGAGGCCACTGTCACTGATGGCAAGCCAGTCGGGGAAGAGGAATGATGTAAAAAATAATTTTACAAAATGCATTATTTTCATTGCGCTTCTGAAATTTTCTTTTGCTCACAATAATCTCTTTGCCTATATCTCCTGCACATCCTTAAATCCCCTTGCTGCCTGAAGATCATTAGCATTGCTAGTTAAGCAATGCTGTTGGGATCCTCTGGCACAGAAACAGCTGTGTTCAAAACATCAGACAGTTCTTGGATAAACTCAGCCACAGGATTTGATTACACACTAGCTTGGACCAAAAATCTCACACTGTTTTATTGTGAGGCCCATTTAATCACATAACTGTTCCTTGTTGCCCTGTATACAACCAAGGCTTTGCAGTAAAGATTCAGGCAGCTGTTGTCACAACACTGGAGCACTTCAAGATCTTTTTGCAAAGATGGCAACTGCCTTACACAACAGGACTAATGTTATGGTGATTTGAATAATTTGGCCATATCAATAGCTCCCAGTTTTATTTGAAAAGCCCCTGTTGCTCTTCTTTCACATTTCTCTCTTTGGAAAGTTTTCTTTGATGTTGGGATTCTGTCTACATTTCTCCCGCAAGCGTATACCTCGTCGTAGAAATGGCCATTAAGCTCTCAGTCTTGACCAGGATGCTTATGGTTTGAAAGGTGGAATGTTTGTGGTTCAGGAGCAGAAAATGAGTGAAGGCATTCAAAGATGTGAGGTGAAATTAGTGAAAGAGCCAGTTATAAAATGGCCTGAGGCTTGTATATCTTTGTGGGAAAAAAAACCAAAACAAACCCCCCCCCAAAAAGTGTTCCTTTACTCTTAACTTTCTGTGGAGCTTATTCATGTCATACTTTTGTCACAACACTATATCTGGGTTTCGAAAAGTGCCTGGAAGAAGATTGATAGTAAAGAAATTAGAGCAGTTATTGAATTTAATTAAACTGAAAAATTTCTATAAATGCTTGATTTCTCATTGTGATAACTGGAGACATGATGTTTAACGGAGAAAAAAGAGGCTGCCCAAAGTTTTTCTGCCTCTGGGACTGTTCACATGTAAAATATACTGTTGCAATAAGCCTTAATATAGTTGTAGATTTTAATGTAGTTTTATATAGTTTTATAGTCTTTTNAGCTAAACTCATAGTAAAGGATTTTTTCTCTGCCTTGCCCTGTCGTGGAAGTTTTCTTCCTAGGTATTCCAGGCAACAATACCAGAACAATGTAGCACATTTTTATGGTCACTGTGGAAAGCCCTCTCTTTCTGGTATGTGAGACATACTAAGTAACCACATGAAGGAAAAAATCCTGAGATCATTATGAGAATCAGTGGCAAAGAGGGTTACATCTCTTATAAAACAAAGATGTTGATCTCAGCTAGACAAGTATCAATCCACTGGCCTACATAGTGAAATTGTTACCAACACTGGGCCTGGAATTTTCAATCTTTTTCAGCAGCATCATAATTGGAAGATGTTTTTAATGTTTGAAAAATGTTTCAAAATTGTCAAAATCAGTCTAATCTAGGCATAGGCTTGAAACTGCAGGGGATTTTCACAAGTACTGAGCGATCTGGAAGTGTAACCCTAACAGAAAGCCAGCAGAACACATGCTCCTAATCACCTCAACCATTTGGAAGGTGCCAGACTGGTGCTTTCACAAGGGCTTTTAACTTTGTTCACAGCAGCTAGTGTGAAACAGGAGCAATATTTGGTGGAATTAACTTTCTCTTATTTTAGCTGTACAAAATGAAGCACATAAATTAGGCTAGTTGTCTACACTCATAACATTAGTGTAAAATGACTAATAGGGGAAAAAAGAGTTAAAGCAGCATATAACTTCTTTTCAAATGAAGTTACTTATATCTTTTTTTATTTTATTATTTCTCCAGATGCAAGACTGGGAAACCAGAGTGAGTTCTGTTCATCAGGAAAAATGGCACAGCATAATCAAATCTATCTAATCTTTATCCTTCATTTTGGACTAGAAGAGGAGAGCAACAAGCTCTGGTCAGTTGGAGAGCAAGACTGGGTGGTTTTGAGGCCTTGTTTTGGAGCACTGGCAGGCTGTTCCAAGGACACTGCAAACACGTAATAACTTCAGGGGAAAAAAGAAGGAAGGGTGTGATTTAGATCATGGTCCTTGACAAACATGCTGCTGAAAGACAACTTAGAGTCAGCACTGATAAAAGTTGTCTGTCATGTGAGTGATGTGTGGTAAGACAATGCCTGGTGAGTCATAGAGGTCAAGAATTAACATCTAGCCTGTTCCTTTTTTTAGAGAAAATAGCCTATGTTTTGTCATCTGATTGCCAGGGAGAGACACAAGAGTGTCACAGTTTGCCCAAATGACTCAATTTCCAATTTTAGGCACATAATATTCATCACTGTTTTAAACTGCTTTTTTCACTTTAGCTAAAATGAAATGTGTTAAGATACTTTTGAGTTTATGAAGTGAGTGGATCCTTTGAAATGAGTGGGAGCCTAAAGTTGTAGTATTAGTGTTATATCATTCTGTCTTTATAGAAAAAGCACTGACACTCAACTGTCTTATAAAAAATTATTCTGTGCTGTTGCAAAGATGTAAAGCTCACAGCTGAGAAGTGCACATTCAAAGGCCAACAGCTATTAGTATCTTTACCTAATCTGGGCTGTTGTGTAGGCAGAGATACAAGTAAAGTAGGCTCTTGTAAATGCTGTCTGCATATTCCCTCACAATACATCCCTTCAAAATCACTGAACTTGTCACCAGCTGTCAATTTCCATCAAGAAAAGACTCTCGTTAAACCCACTGTGAGCATTTCTGAGCTGTACTTGCAGAACTGGCTTTGAGCTCCTCCGTCTCTAGCTGGATCAGCCCTTGCTCTGGAGTGTCTGTTGTGCATCCACATCACTTCAAGGCTTCTGCTGGTCACCTGGAGGGAGGGAGAAGGAGTGCTTTGATGTATAGCTTGCTTTTGCAGTTGAAAGTGGGGAAGGTGATTTGATTTCCTATGACCTACCCTCCTGGTAGACTTTGATTTCCTTGCAGAGCCAAAGTTTGTTGAGGTTTGCTGAGGTGCCCAGGGTGAGTAATGTGGGACAGGAATTCTGTGGACTATTGTAAGCCGGAACTGTCTTGTGCAGTTGCCAGGAATGACAAAGAGCTGGTCTTGTGTTCTTAATGCCTCACATTGAACAAGTTGAAAATATGCTATTGTTTTACACTTGCTATTTTAATAACCATTTTTTCACTCATTATCTGTAGAATAGGAGGTAACCTGTGAGTCAAGCTGTGAGTTATAGCCCTGGCTGTTGCTACCTCATGGCAACACGAAGGATCTCTGAAAATAATGACTATTTTTTTTCTGGAACAAAAAAATTGCTCAAGTTTTAGGTAACTTGCTAACAACATAGAAACTCAAAAAAAGTTTGCATGAAAATCGTTTACTTGCAGGAAAATATAATTTGCAGCATCTCTGTTATTAAGGTATGTCTGCTTTCTCAGTGCTTCAGGCTAAGGGGATCCCCAGCTGTATTTCAGGGTGGCTGGACCCAGTAAGAGAGCATGGCAAGTTGGATCTGCAGTGTGGGACTTGGGTTTGGTGAGCAGGGGGAGGGTATGGAAAAACAACTCTGGAAAAAAATAGAACAAGGTTTTATACTGCTAACAGCTATTCAAATCTGGGTATGTTTTGTTTGTTTGGTTGGTTTTTTTTTGTTTTTGTTTTTGTTTTTGTTTTGGGGAGGTTGTATATGTTGCAACTATAATGGCTTTATTTTTAAACCACTCCTTGTCTTCAGTTGTGCAGAGCTGATGTCACTCTTATTTGCTTCATGTTGAAACAGAACAAGTGTGAGAGCAAAGAAAAGGCCGTGATCTTTTCTTCTCTTGCAAAGCACAGGAAAAATCTGGCAAGAATAGAGAAATACTACCAAAGATTGAATTATCTGTTCCACTTTTACTGCAACATTCCTTCCTCCACTCAATTTATGAATTTTTAAATCAATTTTAAAATAGGATTCATTCTGTAATAGCAGCAATGTTGTTGTTTTGTTTTTTTTTTTTTGCCAGGGGGGTTCAGGACAGATCCTTTTTATCATTTAGTCTGACCTCCCAGATACAACCATGAAATTTATTTATGGATTCCACTGCCTAATAATCTGCCAGAGAAGATAAATCCTGAGTAGAGTTTATTCTGTGTTGACTAGCAAACCTCTCCTGCTCCAACATAGAAATTTCAAAAGACTTTCACCCTGGCCTGTCACTTAAGTCAATGCTGATAAAACTAGATCAATCTGTCTAAAGGAATTATTTTCTTTCATTCTGAAGCACTGGATGACAGTTTGCTTTTATTCATTTGCAGGCTGAACTAAATGCCGCTCACACACATCCTTGTTTCAGTACACTGTGTTGCTCAAGGAGCTTGGAGTCTGAATTCACAAAATATCACAGCCCACTGGTGTAGCTGCCCAGAGTTATTTCCTCTAACATGCATAAAGCTGACACATGAGCCAAAGGTACCAATCAAGGGCTGATCTCTGTAGAGATATTGATAAAACTTGTTAAGGTTGCTTTCCCCTAGCTTAAAGGATACCCTGACAGCTCTGAGAAATTAATTGAGTAATGACTCAGGATGTTCAGTATATCAGGTAGAAACTTTGCTTCTCTGTTCTTTCAGAAACTTAAATCCTGCTTTTGGATGGGTTGCCACTCTACTTCAAGAGAGCAAGCAAAGTGGCTGACAACACATGGCAAATCTGCAGGAGGATCCCTTGAAAGGCAAGGAGATATTCACAGAACATTGAATATTCCTTTTTAAGCAGCTCACAGGTGCCTGCCAATCTTTTGTGACTCATACTCACCTATAATCCAGAACGATGTCTTTGGTACTCTAAGAAAATTCACTGTTTACTTTATCCTTGCTCAATAATAAAGAATCACTTAGGAAATATTGAAAGTTCCTGAATCAGCTGAGCACAGAGAATTTTGTTATAATCAAAGGAAATGTATCTTGATGTAGTGAGATGACAAAGTAGCTCTTCACAGTTCTTCCCTTGAGCAAGTCCTTGAATGCAGCTACCTCACTGTGAGATGACTGTAATGAAAGTTTGACCATATCAGTCTGGTCTTCAGGATATTGAGGATTTTTCAGCCCCTTCAGAATCACTAAAAAGTAGTGGAAAATTTCATGCTAAATATTTCAAGCCTATAGCAAGATGGAATCCATGAATATTTGATAAATGTGTACCCTAATTGGTGGCAGTTTTGGGCACTTCAACAAGATGCTCCTTCTTCTGCCACTTTCCCTAGGAAATAATTCTCCTGTATGTTTTTCCATTTACTTATTCTATTTCAAAGCTCATGATTTATTCTATTTCAAGGCTCGTCTTTGCTGACAGTTAAATATAGTCAGATTTCTTAAACTTTAAAAAGTCCAGGTGCTATAAAAGCTGTGAATGTGGAATGGGATTTTCTTTCAAGCATGATCTCAACTCCAGGTTTACCATTCTTGGAGAGCCATAGCTGGAGGAGGATGCAGCACAACTGTTAAGTCCTGAGTGAGGACTATGCCCTCATCCACTTACCTCAGTCAACTCTGGAGCTGGCCCACCCCACCAGCCAGTGCCACTGAAGAAATGCAGTCAAGTCTTTTCAGGCAGCTTTCTCCATGCAGACTTGAGTTCCATCAGAAAAAGGACTATCTAAAATCTTTTCTTAGAAGAGAGGCTTTAATGTTCTTAACAAAATGCTACCCCCCAGTGTGGTTAGACTGACGAAGGAAATCTCCCTTGTTTCTCAAGTCAGTGGGACCAGATTGCCTGTGATCCCTTGTTTTGCTGATACAGATTGTTTACCTTGTCCACAACATGGTCGGGCTGGGGGTCAGAAATGCAACTTAAATCTCAGGGAAGACTGACAGGTGTTTTTTGCTTTCCTCAGCAGTGAGGGCACTATTTGCTTTCCAGGAACATCCTGCACCTAATCAATTCTCTGCCATTCATGGCTCCCCTGGCACTGACTTGGTCTCTCTGGTATTCTGCCTGCAACATGCGGTTTAATCTCCTCAAAAGATGTGAGTGCCTGCAAATCATTGGTTTTTCTAAAGCCTTTGGATTTAATATAAGATACCATCATGAAATTTAATGGCCTATGATATTTCAGAAGCCTGACTGGATGATCTAATGTTTTCTTCTGGCTTTAAACACTGAACGTCTTGGATCCTCACTTTTCTCATGACTGCTTCATATAAAATACAGTTTAGAATAAAAATAACCTGAACATTCATCATATATTTTCTTAATGGAAGAAAATTATTTCACTACAGCAAAATCACAGGAAAAGGAATTTTACCAGGGCATCTTGATCCGGTAGAGTGTTCCTTAACCCAAAGTCTCATCTTGTATGAAGGATCAGAGCCATTTCTCTGTGCTGGATCAGGACTCCAGGCTTATATCATCAGTGATATGTGGAAAAAGAAAAGCAGTGCTCACTCACTCAAGAAGAAAGCAAAACAATTTCCCTGCCAAAAGAAGTTCAAAGATTAAGTGATGTGAAGATCTCTGGGAGAACTGTGAGAAGCAATGGAACCTTCTAAACAGTTACAACAAAAATAAAAATGTTGGTTTAAAATTTATTAGAAAGGACAGCTGAACCAGGAGTCAGAAAATCTGAGTTCAAGAACAGTCTATCAGGCAGGGGACTCTGAACTGAGATGTAAGCAGACTTTGGGCATTTAGATACAAGTTTGTGACCAAGCTTATCTAAAGCTGTCCCCAGCAGAGCAGCAGCTGTGCTGTCCGGACAGCAGGATGCTGGTCTGGCTTCTGCCAAAACCTCTGTGCAAGACAGGACAAGGAGATGGGGCACAGAGTGCAGGACACAGGGGTCCTGTGAGGGTGCGGCTCAGGGGGTGTCTGAAAATGTGTCCCTAAAGGGACCAGCTCCTGCCAGAAATACAGCTGATGGCTTGTTTCCATTCCTGCTCAGCATGCAGCTTAGCCAGCAATGGGACCACTCAGACAGCATTCCAGGATACCACCTGTTTCAGCTGGTGATGGAGTGCCTCATATATTGCAGAGGATCTTAAACCTGAGTTAGTGAAGAGTCCTGAAAATGTTCACACCACTGCAAGCAGCATGCTATCTGTGCTGCCATACTGTGGGAAGCAGAGGCCCTTGGGGCAAATGCCTGGTGTAGGGATGGAACCTCTGTGTGAGCATCTCCCTACAAGTCCATCAGGAAACTGGTTTACAGAGAGAAAGTTAGATTATCAACAAAACTCCACCACAGCAGAGCCTGTTTACTGCCTTTGTCTCACTGTTTGGGACACTGCCTGAGAGGTGATTGTTTCCTCCTCTCCCCCTCCAGAATGAAACCAACAGGAATTAACAAGCAGTGCCCTTTCAGGTACAAACCATCGTTTCCCCTTCCTGCTCCCTCTGCTTGGAGAAACAGCTATATGAGGCACAGATACGTGCAATCAGCTCTGTGTCCTCTTAAAGTGGGTCTGTATGAGAATTTTAGTCCCCAAATGCCTGACACAGTTATTTTTTGAGAAGGACTTAGAATTGCTTCTGAAAAGTCTCCAGTGTAGTCCCCATCTGTGACTGAGTTCATTAAGCAAGTTATTGAGCTTGCTCACCAATGTCATGAGGAACTTCATCCTGCAATGAATTTGCATGCTAATTTTGTTTTGACTTACAGACTTTTGGGTCACTCTTATAACTGGTTTTGTTACCAAAAACATTGAGTTAATTTTTTTATTCCTTTTTTTTAGTATTTTTTTTTTACATACTTAGTTACTATGTATGAAATTATTGGTGTTCAAAATGACTCAAAATGCAGTAAGATATAGCTTTTAGGAGGACAGTCACACATAAACATACCAACAACTACTGTTCTTGTTCTTTTAGTCCATCTGTGGTGAGTAATAAACAGTAATAGTGATAGTAATAAATAATAATAACAATAGTAATATGAATAGTAATAAAACTCCCCCTAAATAATGTCACCAGTCATATTAACTATGGTCTTTCTTGTCTATGAAATGAAATAAAAAACCCAACTAAAATTAAAGAAATGTGAAAAATAAATAAATCCTGATTATTTTTCCTTGTCTCTTTTATAAAGGATACAACTTACCATACAACAGTTTACTACTGCTTTCCAGCATCTGCTGCTGGTATTTATATTTATTAATTGACTATGACATTGAGTTAAATTGGCACGTCTCCAGGATGGAGGATCACCGCCTCCCTAAGATTGTGCTCTATGGTGAGCTTGCCACCGGCTGCCGCAAGAGAGGAGCCCCGAAGAGGAGACACAAGGACTCCCTCAAACAACACCTCAGCCTTGGCCATATTGACCACCATCAATGGTCCACTCTGGCCTCCAATCAGGAGGCATGGAGGCACACCATCTATAACGCTGCTGCTTCCTTTGAGAGCGCATGCAGGATCAGTCTGGAAGAAAAAAGACAGCACAGAAAGAACCGTGCCTCGCCAATACAGCCTGTGGAGACTTTCCACTGTGCCTTTTGTGACCGGACTTGCCTATCGCGCATTGGCCTTTTTAGTCACCAGCGCGCTTGTAGCAAGTGTGGGGAGAGCCCTTCTCAAATCTTTGTTCGTGAAGCCCAGCCATGATGATGATGATGATATGACTTATTCTAACTTTCCAGAAATTTTATTTGACTTTTGAATGAACTTTTCTTCCATTTGGGATAAAGTAGAAAATCAGCCCTGATGGAAAACAATTCTTATCCTTTTGTTTCCTTATGTTGGGATCTTTTTGTCGGGGATTATACAACATATTTTGCCTGCTATCAGCTTCATGATGGTATGATGCTTGATAAAGAACATTTGTACTGTAGGTGTATGCATTACTTCACAGTAAATATCATTCTGCTCATTTGCCTGCTGAGATATGACATTCAGAGGATGATTTTTTTCCTTTTTGCAGTGGGTTGTTGCATTTTATCAGTTATGGTGATTAAAATATGTTCTGGAAAACAGCATGTATTGCTCAGCTAAAGAATTTGAAGAGGAATGCACAACATTTAGATATTCTTGACTCATAGCACTGATGAAGCTCAGCTTACACTCTAAGTTGGTGCCAAAGTGACTTTCATGGATGTGCAGTGAGCCCAGTCCTTCTATTTCTGAGCATTTCTCAATTAAAACACACAGTATACACAGTTTGCTGATCTGACTGAAAATTAAGTCTCTGTCATCAGATGGCATATCACTTTACTAGATCTAATAGATGGCTGGGAATGGCAAATGAGGCCCGCATGGGGTATGGTGACAGTCCCTGTGCCCTGCGGGCCACTGCACATGCTAGGACCGCACTGTTCAGCATTGCAGGAGTAATAGAAACAAACATTTGGATAAGGAAGTATTTTCCTTCTTGAAAACCTGGCAGTCTGACAGGATGAAATAGATTGATACTGGTATCATGGGTATCTGGAAAACCACCTTAAGATGGCATAATTCAGTGCTGCTGCCAAAAAATTATATCACTCGTTCCCTTCCCAATCACCTTTCCTTTGGGGCTGGCAAATAAGTTGTGCCATCATTCAGTGAACTAGCTATGGCACTGAAGTGGCTGAAAAATTGATTTAGAAATAGGTTGCTCCTAGCCACATTAGTTTTTGGAGCAACTTCACAGTGTCCATGCAAATTGCTGCAAGCAGTGAATAGTCTGGGCATGAGACTGAGCTGTTGGGAATGGGAAGTGAGCAGCATGCCAAAAAACACGGACATTGGAGCAATTTTACGTGGTAAGCAGAATTTGAGGATCCACATGTATGGCAAAGCTATTCAAAAGAGGGCCTATAAAGGAAGGATTTCTCACTGGAATGAGAGAAAGACAAGGGGAGATGAGACTTCTCAGTCTTAGCATATCTACGAGCTTAACTTTCAGCCAGATCATGAGGTTTGCAGAAACTTAAAAACATACATGAAATTCTCTGTAGGAATGACTTTCTGAAGTGTTGTTGCTTAACTCTATTTCAATTGTAGTTTAGAAATAACTGGAACAATATAATGAAAAATAAAAAGAAAACTTGGAAAATTAAGTTTTTCATATTCCTCACAGAATATAAGAATATAAAAATATAAAAAAATCTTAAGAGGCAATTGTCACAATTTTCTTTTTTGTTTGTTTTGTTTGGTTTTTTTTTTTTTTTTGTTTGTTTTGTTTGCTTTTGGTTTTGTTTTTAAATTTGGTTGGGTTTCTTTTTAGCTCAAGTAGGCTAAAAAACTTTCAGTGTGCCTTTTATGACCTCTCACCATGCAGGAATATGACAAAAAGTATTTCCATAATTTTTTCTCATTAAGAGGCCTGGAAACTACCTCTGCAATTAGGACCCAGAGTTTTCAACTCACTGTATGAACAAGGGCTGCCTACAACAATTCTTTCTGTGCAACAAAAGTAAAATAATTTTATCCAATTCTAACTCATTCTGTTAAAAATCTGTGCCTCAGCTTTAATCCACTCAGGTCAGTTTTCCTCATCTCTTAAAAAATTCTGTCCTCCACAATGTATGATATGGATATTCTTTTTACAGAAAAAGTAATTATGGGAGTTTTCCCAATGATCCCAACATCACTGTGCCCTCAATTCCCAAGGGTCATTCCAAGAATTTCTTTTAATTCAGAAAGAGATTACAAAGGTGACATAATCTTTCTGACTGAAATTGAGTACGGAAATTTGTCTGGGGAACTGCAGTGCTCCAGCAGCTCCATCTCTGAGCCCCAATAGTCAAATATTCCAGCAGGTGAGCAAAATCAGACATTTGGGTTGTACCAAGCAAAATGGGCCCAGCTACGCAAGTAGAGTAAACTGACTCAGCAGTCACAGGAGAGATGCTGATTTTTGCCAGCTAAGGAGACTATTATATTAATTTTGCTTATCTGTAAAGACCTTCTCTGAAATAGCATGTGCTGATTGTCTCTCCAAGGTAGAAACATGCCAGGAATTGTAAATGAGCCATGCATAATGCATTTGAGGTAACACTCAGGTTTATTGCCTCTTGGTAAGTTATTAAGCTTTTATTGAAGCATATTTTGTATGAGCATCAACATTATCTGCATGCTTTGTACCTAATGTGTTTCACTTCTTCAGCACATTTCAGTTAAGAGTTTTAAAACAGGCTGCACAAGCTAATGAATCGAGCTTTGCAGCGCTCCAGTGAGGAAGGTAAGCAGCATCATTGCAGGTCTGCAGGTCAGGACAGTGAGGGATGGAGTGGCTTTCTGAAACCAACACAATAAAATTCAGATTATGATTCCTGCCCTTCTGTTGGTACTTCTAGCCCTTTCCCCCTTTCTCTCCAGCAGCATTATAGCAAAGGAATGCAGCTTGCATGGCTGCTGGCTGCATCCCCAACAGCAGCAAGGAGCAGGAGAAACCCAGGACTGCACACTCCTATCCCTGAGCAGAGCTGGCCCCTCTGGTCTCGCATCCCTGCCTGTGACCATGTTCTCTCCTTGACCTTTTATGCCAAATTCTGCAATCCCTTGCCTGTGGCCTCAAGTATGCTCTTGCCAAGGTCCTCACCACAATGCATTTTCCTAGTTCTCTGGCTCTTGGATTCAGCCTTCCCTGCCTTGATCCTGCTGGGCTCCCACTGTTATGATCTGGTTATTAAAATTACTAGAAACGCCTCTGCCTGAATTAAGGTGCAAACAGGACTACACGGCAAAGTCAATAGTACAGATTTTATTTAACAGGAAATGTGAGGCAGAGAAAGAGAGATAGAAAGAAATAGGAAAAAGGAGGGGAAGGGAAAAAGAGCATGACGGAGAGAGAATAAAATAGAAAATGTATCACCACTCCATGGAACCTGTCAGCATCCTATGGGTCTTTTTCTGGTATTCTTGGTGGTGAGAGTCCTGCAAAAGAGAGTCCAGTGGATTAATGTACATTCAGGAGATGCCCAGGCACCTCCCCTGGAGGGAGTGAAGCTTTGCAGTCTCTCTCAACGGGCTCTGGATTTGTTTCCTCACTTTGATCAAGTGCAGTTCCCTGGTGGTAAAAGGCCTCAGGAATAAGTCCCTGCTTGCCATGTCTATGCTGGGGTCCTGAGGCTGCTGCTGGTGCAGCTGCCACTCAGGCACACTTTTGAGAGGAAACCACAAAACCATTAACCACTGTACATATAAGTGGGTCCCAGAAGGCTGCTGTCCCCTCCCTTCCAGGGCTGCCTGCTGCTGTGCATGGGATCACAGTGATGCAGAGCAGGCACACAGTACCTCCTTCTCTCTCCTCCCCTCCCTGTTCAGACCAGGGCCATAGAGGGTCCCAAAGTCCTTATAGATAAACAAAGGCCTTTATAGATAAAGTGTTTATAGAGAAACACTTGTAATGCAGCTTGAATTAGTCATTGGCTGCACAGTGGTGAGTGTTTTGACTGAGCTTGGTGCCAAGGGCCAGTATAGATGGAACAAAATACCTGCCAGTGCCATCCCTGTAACATGGAAACAGTGGAGAAACTTCCATTAGCAAACTTATTGGTACTTTCTCACAAAACCCAAACTTTTGCACCCCCTGGCATTATTTTTTCTCCTTCAGCATTGTGTGTGGCTGGTATTTAACTTTAGAAGTACCTTTGTTTTTCATGCTGGATCCTTCCTCTACTTTCCTCCACCCCTTAAGTATGTTTCCAGACTTACCTCTTGTCAGGAGATGCCAGACCTGCAAGCTGAAATGTCAGGTCCATTGTGATAAATCTCTTTTAATAAAACTAAAGTTGCTTTAAGGATCTTAAA
The DNA here is from genome assembly GCA_013400415.1 of Scytalopus superciliaris. Taxonomy (NCBI): domain Eukaryota; kingdom Metazoa; phylum Chordata; class Aves; order Passeriformes; family Rhinocryptidae; genus Scytalopus; species Scytalopus superciliaris. The sequence continues at coordinate 1,294,456 of VXBX01009446.1, forward strand.
ATGATCCTTTAATATAATCCTTTAAAATAGTCTCTTTTCCTCTCCATTTTTCTCTCTCTCTCACACACATGCAGATTTAGGTATTTACACTAATTCCTTGCTGGATCCCTGATAGTTGTTTTTCCTTCAGTGATTAAGATGGGTTTCAGTGTCTTTCATGATTATAACAATAAATTGAACACTTCAGGCAGTGGTTTTACTTCTGGAGCTTTCAGAAAGCCTCTAAGTTCTTATTTTTATTTTCTTTTCTTGAACATAATGATCTGTAGAAGTCTTTGCATGTTTTCTATCAATTCTTACACACTTTCCATTTTTATCTCTGGCTAGTATTTTCCTCCAGTTGAGCTGCTGCATTCAGTGTGGTGTGCTGCTGGGTTTCTCAACCCTGAGGTTTGAGAACTGTCACTTCTCAGCACGTCTGATCAGCTACTCAGTAACAGATTCTTTCATTTTCAGGCTGAATGTAATCTTCTCAACCTTTCTTTACCATGATTTAAAAACATGAGTGGAAAAAGAACAGAAACCAACCCTTTTCCCCTGAAATACCAAGTGTGCACGTGTATATATTTCCAAATTTTTCTTCCCCTTCTAGAAATTCAGCCAAGTTGGTGCGTTCCAGGTTCACTCATCACATGTGCACCCAAAAGTTCCATGTCAGAGTTTAGTGGCTCATTTATTTATGTAATATTCCTGGATAAACTGTTTGTACAAATCCATATGACAGGGAAAGTGAAAGCACCGTTTGGATTCCCAAACCCAAGTTTTGATGGTGTGGCATGGGATGGTGGATGGTCAAGGTCTTGCTTGACTCACTTTGACAGTGTCGTCTCAACCAGGGTTAGTTATGCAGTTGCTTGCTCTACTTAGACACCCAATAAGGCCTCTTTTTTTCTTTTCTTTTTTTCTTTTTTTTGCCCGTAAACCTCTTGCCCTCATCTATTTTCAGCAGTTTCACTTTGTTAATTTGTATGATCAACATCTTCTCTCTTCCTTGAAGTTTCTTCTCTCTCTATATTTCTGTATTTATCGTTTATATAACTATACACTTATATATAGTTACATAATTTCAGCCTGCACTCCTTTATTTTAGACAAAGAGAAACAACAAGCCAAGACACAAGCATGTCTTCTGTAAGATGCTCTGACAACTGTAATATTACATGACAACAGTGAAGAGAGACAACCTTCAGAAATTTAGTAGTGATGCTACCATGTTAGAAGCTTCCAGGGTTACACTAGGAAAATGTTGCCAGTCCACAAGTCCTTTCCTTTCACCCTAGGACTGAAGAACTTTCGCACTAAAAGAGGCAGCACAGATCAGCTCTGTCTGTACACCCAATTTTTTCAGTAGATTAAATATTTCAATCACCTGTTACAATAAAGTCTGACAGATAAGAAAGAGGATCAATTAATCCAATAGAAAAAAATTTATGAAGAAAACAACAGCCATGCTAGGGCTGTGTAAAAGAAAAGAATGAATTTGAAACAGTGTACCATAAGTACTACACTGAAAATGAAGCTTATTACAAAACAGAGAGTTAGAGAGTTTGGGTTTTTTTTTTAAATTGTCACTGTATCTCTGTGGAACAAAATGGTATTTTTCTTGGGTTGATACTGCCTAACAATATGTTCACAGTGTATGGTGTGCCAGTTCTTCTGTGCCTCTTGTCCTTTGTCCGTACTCATCCATGGTGATTTGAACTGGTAGAATTTAAAAGAAAGTGCTTTATGTAATTAACTGCTTTTCAGAAGCCTAGAAACATCGTTCTGCCCAGAACAATGAAAGAGAAATCAAATTAGTTCTTCAAACAGTTTGTGAGAAAATGGAAAGCATCTAAAGAAAGACAAGTAACTGAGGCTGTATGCGTGCTGATATTAAAGTTTAGAGAGTCCCAGAGCTGTTTTCCCCTCTATCATTGAAAACTCATCTTCGTCCAGTGGCCCATTTCAGATTTCAAACGTGCATGGTATGAAGCCTAAACTACTGGGAATATATATACATATTCATATATATTAGTATATAGATTCTGTATATAGTAAATCCTTTATGTTTTCATGCTCTGTATAAGCATTCTTCTACAGATGGTCTGTATCTATAGTATTAAAGCAAAAAGAAGTTAGAGTTCCATCCTTGATGTGTTGATATGTAGCCAGGGGACTCCCCTTCTCAACAGCGCTATAGCACAAAATTTTTGATTACCAGGCAGTCTTTGGGATCATATCCCTTTTTATAAATTAAAATATGTAGGGATCCAAGTGGTTAGGTGGTAACTTCCAGCTCTTGACAGCAGCAAGGCTGTCAATTCTGCCTAACTATGGCATAGTACCCCTAATAAAAGCTTTTGTGAGCTATTTATCAGAGACTGGAATAGTAATGAATGCTTTCTGCTAACCATTTAGATGCTTTTCTTTCTTAAAGTTGCTTGCAAGGGCAGCAAGCATAGGTATTTAATGATGCTACAAGTTGCAGCTTCCAGTTTTGTACTTCCCAGTGTGCCTGTGAGCTAATCCATGGGAATTACAATGGATCTCATCTCTGACCACCATAAAAACATAACCATTTACAGTTATGTATTGCATTAGCTCCTTGTCTTTGTTTCTCTCTGGTGAGACACTCTCGAGACACTCTTTACAAAAGTCAATAAAATGTTGATATATTCAGTTGTGGCATATTTAGGAGTCTTAAGAAGGTGGTGAAAACTCCATTGTCAAACTAATGCATGATTCTCTCCAATGGATTTCAGACAGAAAGGATTATCCTGTCCTGTCTCTCACAACTACAAATGATTAAGGAGTCAGTAGCTGCTTAGTCCAGACATGTCAACAGAATATTGAGTCCTTACTCTTAGAAAACCAGTCAGACAGTACTTTTTGTACCCTATTATAAACCTCAGTTCAGCCATGAAAAGCTTGTGTGTCACATAAGAGAAGAGCAGGATAGTTCAAGGAGGTGTTGGCAATGTTCTAGCTCACTTCAGTAGCAAGAAAATTATTTGAGTGCAAATGCTCAAAATTATTGTAAATAATTGATGTCACCACCTGCTGCAGAAAAGGCTTCCCTACCACTGTCACCACTACCTGTCAGTCTGAGATACTCTGTCCACTTTAGATTTTAAGCTATTGCTACCTTAAAAGGAGCTCACGAGGCTGTTTCTGGTAAGTGGCTTGCTCTGAATATTTTCCTGAATATTCTTTTCTCTTTGAGGAAGTATTAACAGCCATTTCCCTTGTGATGATGTAGGTTGCAACTTCAGTTCTGCTGGTTTGACAGATTAATAGATTTTACTTCCTTTCATGACACCCATTTACTTGTTTATAAACTTTGTGTTTTATGTTTTCTTCAGACTGGATATATTCAGGTCTCTGCAACTTTCCCATAAGCATTCAATGCTTAAAACTTTTATCATTTTTCTCACCAGCCCTGATTTAATTTCACCTGGTAGCTGGTGCATCGGTGTTTGGGATTTTGAGGGTAACGTTTGCCACATGGTGAATACTTGATTAGTGGGAATTTTGGGGGGAATAATCAGAGACAAAGGAAGAATTGGAAGGCAACTAAGACAGAAATGAGTTGGTGAGGGACAAAGGAGCTAAAAACCCCCACAGAAAACACTCTTTTTCTTATGTAGACATGCATTTTTTTATAAATAAACATGGACAAGAAGCGTAAGGGCCCTTCTTGGGGTAGGTTTCTGAAGGCAAGGAGAAATAACTGGCAAATGCACTATGAGAAGGCTTGTGCCAGAGTAATTTTGCTCAGCTATCAGCCCTGTTTACCCAGGCACTGCACTGTGCTGAAGCATGATGGTTTCTCACAGCAAGGTGGGTCCCAGCGAGCATTGTGACAAGAAGCCATTTCTACAGTCAGTCACAGAGGTTTGCCCGGAGTCCCGAGCTTACCAAAGACATTGGCAAAGGAGGATGCAGTCAGCATCTAGGTCTTCATTATCTTACAGAATCCTTCTCTAAATCACATCAAATTTCTTTAGTGAGGTTCCTTTTTTTTTTGTTTTTTTTTTTGGTAAAGGAGGATTAATGCAGTTCTTTTCATATTGGATGTATTTTGTGTCAATAACTCCTCTTTACTGCAAACTGGGCACTAAGAAACATATCTTGTCGAGACTATCCAGCACAACTCTGAAGAATTCAGACACATACGTGATATTTTTCATTAACAGATACAAGGTTTTAAAAACTTTTTTCATGCCTTACAAACTATGAGAAATTTATAGCAATAGCTTGTTGGAGAGAACAGTGGAATTATCTAAAAGTGTTTTGTTGTCTACAATTTCACCCAAATAGCTGTGATATTTGAAAGCCACCAGTCTTTTGCTGGGTTTCCCCTACCTCTCCAGGTCCTCTGCTCCATGACGCCTGCCCAGCCCCTCCACCTCTCTTGCCTCTCACCTAGGAGTCTTTGGTAAAAGCTTTGCAGCTAATTTGTGTCTTGAAAGTTGCAGCTGCAAACACTTGAGCCTGACAGCAGATGAGCGCAGGAGCCAGAAATGCATGAATCACACCTCCTGGATGTCAACATTTTTTGTGCTTTGATTTTCTTTGAACTTCCTGCATAAGCATATGAAGTGAGAGATATTGCCAACTATAAAGGACTGAAGTGGCTTACATCTTCAAAGCTTTACTGCTACCTGTCATTAGTTATGTTAATTCAAAAAGAGAAAAAATGGAGACCTTTAGACTGATGAGAATACCTTGATAAACAGTCAAAACCTTTCCTGGAATATTAATAAAGGATTACAAACAGCAAACAGATCCAGTCTTCCATGGAACAGGCCAGAAAGTCCCTCCATCCATAAAGATTCAAAATACTCATGAAAAGATGAATGTATTTAAATATGAAGTACCAAAACCCGCACCCCAAATCAAACTTAATGCGAGCTTTCTTCATGACAGATCTTGATGATGGCTATTAAAATGAACCTCCAAGAAACTGCTGAAAATTCCATACAAAGCCCCTTGGATCAGGGAAGACTTAAGGAAACAAACCCCTTACTGTCTTGGTGTTGCTGGATGCACTCTGCAGAATTAGCACAAACCTTTGTTATGGTTATTACAGGCTTTGCATCCCTTCCCTAAGTGCACTCAATACAGAAATAAGCACAGATTACTCTAGAAGGTCTTTATTTTGCAGAGACTGAGGGCTTGAAGGGGAAAGGAGTCCAAGCAAAAATCTCCATGCAGATATAATTATTTATATGTTTTAGTCTGATTATAAACTCTCTTTTTTTCTCCTATTAATAATTTTTAACATGTCCGTATTTCTAAATGTAAGTCCTTTTTCAGGTGAAAAACCTATCTTCTACTGTTGATGTAAAAACATGCAACACCACTGGAGACACCAGAACTCAATAGTTCAATGTCATTTTAAAATCAACATGCAAGCTGGACAAAGTCAGTCTCAGCTATAAGTTTAGCCCAGAAAGTCTGAGGAACTTCATGGTTTTGTCACAACAATATGATAGAAAATGATAGCAGAAATGTTAATCTTATTTTTTGTCTGATGCTCTCTATGTGATTTCAAAAAACCTCATTATGGAAATCTGTATTCAAAATCAAGACTTGTATGAAAAAAGACATGTTTTATTAATATGTCATCACTAATAGTATTAAAGTTCCCAAGGAAAGACACGCTATACAATGCTTATTTTTACTTGTACAAAACAATTGAACAGAGAATATTGTAGTACTGAGCAGTAATTAGAATGATAAATGTCTGCACAATTGTTCTGTCACATTATACTGACAAACATTGAAAGCTGGGCTTCCAATGACAGCTGTAATTTTTTAAACATAGGTAGTATCTATGTGTATTGAGTACAAAGGCTTACAAAGACACCTTTGCTTTGAAATCACCTAAAATAAGCTTTTTTTTTTCAACAGCCCATAAAAATGATGAGAAATTGATAAACTGAGCAGGTGTTTACCACAGAAAAAGGCAGTACGAAGTACATGAAAAGAGAGTGAATCCTGTGAGAAAACACATCCAAAGTGCAAGGTGTAGATGTTCTGCAAAATCTTTCTATTATGACAAAGGCAATATTGGCTTCTCCTTAGGAAGGAAACACTTTGCAGTCCAGGGCAGAAAAAGCGAGGGCTGTGATGTGTAGAGCACTGAATTGAATAGACCTGTGATTGATGATACTTAAGACAAGTCCAAAGTCCTTTATTTATCTCCCATGAAGTGGAGACAACTGGTTGTGTGCAGGTGATTGAGAAGTGACACACCACTCTAGAAAAATCCTATTTATTTTCTCACTTGGAGGAATGGAAAAAGAGTAAAGCTGCATAAAGGCGGGGTTTTACAGGGATTTAGGACTTTTAAATGAGGACAATTTCAATGAACAAGAATTATGTTTGCACATTCATGTCCTTATAGGTAAATACATGCAACAGGACCCTTTATATGGCACAAAAATACTAAATTTTTAGTCATAATTCCTTAGATTGTGGCATCTCTGAGACAGAGGTCTTTCTCAAAGTGTCATTTCTCTACTTCTTTTTTTCTTTTTTTTTTTTTTCAACAGCCCATCTCATTGGTGTGCTGTGTCTGGAATGAGGCAAACAATAAACATTGATGATACACCCGAATAAGAGGGATTGCTGGAAAGACTCACAATATGGAATTCAGTTTCTATGTTTGCTGCAAATAAGGAAATATCCCATTGAAATGACTCCCAGTTTGAAACCTTACCTCCAGCTTGAATGGGTATGGAAAGCTCTAACCAGCCTAAGAGTTACTGATGATAGTTCTGTGTCCTTAACCCAGAACAAGCACTTGGACAACGAAGTGAGTTCATACGTTCCTCCAACTTCTACTGACCCCTGAGGGGTGTTACAGATGCCATGAAGTCTCACCCTCTTTGCCCTGTAGCAGTGAACACAATAAGGAGCTCCTAGAGGCCATTTAAGTTGAGCTGGGGACCTTTCCTCCTTTCATAAACAGCAATAAATCGGCAGTAATGTAACCAATGTATTCACATCATGAATGCACATTTATGGATTTGCATTAATGTAGGATAATGTCAGTGAGAAGCATCGCAGGCACTAGGTCACTTAAGGTTATGTATACCCTTGGGGCTACCCAATTTTATGTATTTCTAGTGGGTCTGAGAAGGTCTCTGGGGCTTCTTCTGATAATAGTCTCAACCAATTTCACCCTATAAATCCTTTTACATAAAACCCTGAGCTGGGGTTGACATTTCTGTTTATATCCTAGCTAGTACAACTGAGAAGCTTAATGTATAATGAAGGAAAGGAGTGTCTGAATCCTCCAGTTAGGGCTGGAAAATGACTTACTGAATCTTTCTCATGCATTTAGAGTCTAGGAGTTTTTCACATGAGGGTAGGATAGTTTATACTACAGTGGCTGTCATTTGGAAGTTATTTAAGATTAGGAATAATACAAAGCAGTAATTCTGACAGAGTTCCCTGCCAAAGACTTTAGTTTATCTCATTCTCATTACCCATCTGCAGTTAATGCCACGTTTTCTTGAGTTTAGTCATATGCCAATTATTCCCTGTCAATATCCTATATCTTCTGTCTCCTCCTGGCTACAGGAATGATATCAGCAATGGCAATAAAAATCCTTGAGCAGAATAAATGTTTCACTATGAAAACTTGGAGTAACATCCAGATAAAGGCTGTGGTGGATGCCCCTTGGGGTGTTTTTTTTAACAGTATGGGACAGATGGTTGCACAGTTATCCAAATGCCAATATCCCCCTTAGCCTGCACAATTATAAAATGTTCTTTCTTATGAAAGCCTTGCTGAGCACTGCCTTCCAAACCTTTCTGACTACGAGTTTTGCAATAATTGAAAAGCAGTGTACAGCTTAGGTGATAGCCAAAACTGCAGGTGATGCTTCCAAAGCCCTCATATACAGTCAGGGATGTGGATTTCCTTAAGGACAGTTTTGCACCTTCACCTTTTCCTTTTCTAATTAACTCCTGCTTGCATTATACATTGCATGAGGATTCATTACCCGTTTTACTGATAAATTTTGATAAGCTTCTTATGTTGATTAGAAACAAAAGGTGATGGTAGTCTAGGGAAGCTTCAAAGTGGCAATGAGTTTGTTTTGTGAATCTATTTTGAAAGCCATACAGGTACCTGGGCTTAGTAAATGCAGAAGTAATAATATCTTCATTGCTCCTTCTAACACTTTATAAAGTAACTTCTCTTACTACTGTGCTCTTTGCAAGAAATTGTATTCATAATATAACAGAAAACTTCCCTTAAAGGAGTATTTCTCTTTACTTATTTTCAGGTTCAGAATGATGCTCAGGTGCACTCCCATAGAATAATCATAATCTACATTGAAGGAGGTCTTTGTATGTCATCTTGTCTAGCCCCTGCTCAGAGTAGGGTTAACTTCAATGTCAGAATAGGTTGCACAGAGCCATTCCCAGTCAAAATTTAGAAACCTCCAAGGATAGAGATACCCAGATTCTTTGGGCAGTCTGTTCTTGCATTGAACTACCTTTACTGCTAACTTTTTCCTTGCATCCAATTGAAATTTCCCTGCAACTTTCCCTGTCACCTCTTCTTTTCATTGTGAACATCTGTGAAGAGTCTGAGTCTCCATATCCTCCCATTTAGTGAGGGGAAGATAGCAATTAGATCTCCTTTTGTCTTCTCCTCTCCAATGTAACCAAACCCCACAGTCCCAGTCTTTGATCCTGTATCATGTGCTCCAATCTCTAGTCCCTCTCAGTGGTTGTCACAAAATTTATCACAAGTGATACAGCAAATAAGTAATGCAAACCAAATTCTTTTTTGTGTTCTAGGAGGAGTAAGATAAAGAGGTAATTTTTTTTACAATGCAAGCATGAATAGAAAAGAACACAAATAATGGAATTGGGCATGAAAATACGAGGGCAGAGCAGGGGTGTCACTGTGTCCCACTAGCTTTAAGTCCCAATCCCCTGCACCATCCCGGAGAAGCCATAAACATAATATGGCACTGCAAATTCATTGCACTTTGCTTTTTTTTTATACCCTAAGCATAACTGGAGAGCAGTGGAGGAAGTAGAACGCTGACTCCAGCTGATGTTCAGCAAGGGAGATGGCAAGATAACCCCAGCAGGATTCAGTCCCTCATAAAGGCAGTATCCAGCCTTACAGGTGGCTGCAGGATGGGCTGTCCTAAAACTCATGGAAGTCACTTACTGGACTCACCCAAGCTGCACCCAAGCTTGCAGTTTCCAGATGCAGTGCCCAATTTAAAACACTGGGCCTGATTCATCACTTTTTTATAGGGATTTAATGGAGCGGTGAATCACATTCATCATTTTCAAAAACTTAGAAACATTGGTGGAACTTCTCTCAATTCATAAGTTTTAATATATATTTTAGGATAAAAACTTACTTCTGAATCTAAGAAGAGAATAACACCCTGTAATCATAATGAAGGGTGCAATAGCAAAAGTTTCACTGTACTATTGTTTCATTCAAATAATATTTTTTCTGGAAATGTTGTATAGCAGGAAAAAGAAAACTTGTAGCATTACTGATTTACATTTCTTACTTGAGATTAATAGAGCCTGACATTTTTTGTCATGTTTAGGTATAAATGCAATGAAAACCAGTATTTCAAGACACGAATTTCTGGAATATTTAATTTTTGGAGGTTTTTTTTTCCTGATTGCTTGTTATAATGTTCAAAATCCTGTGCCCCTTTTTTACCCAAATCTGCTTAGTTTTCTTTTTTCCTCACTTTCGCTGTATACTTTATCTCACCCAACTTGCAAGTAGAAAGGGGAGAGAGAAGGGGGAAATGGCATAAAGGACATGGGGAAAAAACAGTACATCCACTTGAGTTCTCTCTTCAGGCTTAAAAATATTCTGCAAACATTTTCAATTTCTTTATTGAAAATATTTCAACCAGCTCTAGCAGTTTGGGTGGAAACTGCCGAAGGCAATTTTCTCGTGAATAGAAGATAAATATCCTCATATCGTTCATGTTTCCCTAGGTATGATGTTTGGCAAATAAAAATTGTGGCAAATGAAAGTGACATGTCCTTTCCCAATCCTTGCTGTCATTCTTCTGCCTGAACAGAACTTCTTGATGGTTTTTCTTTAACTTTTTCTTTTCTGTTATTTCCCTCTTGTTTAAAAGGAATAAAACCAACTGGGCTGGAAACACTCTCACAATCTCATGAAATGTCTCTGCATTACACTGCACATTTTCTCCTGCATTCTGTCAGTTGTTATGGTATATTTTATATGGGAAAGCTTAGGGAAATGTAAACCATGATTGCAGTATATGTGCCTTTGCTCTTGAGAGTCACTGCATTTATGCAAGACTCATACCAACATTCCTGACACCTACTTCTAATCCTGTCAAAGTCTCATTTTATGACCTTAGGCAAAACTTCTCTCTGCCCTTCAGCTACTCATCTGTTACATAAGAAGAGAAATCTGAGATACTTTAGGGTGTTATGAAGTTTAATCAATATCTGTAGGTTCCTCTGAGATGCTCAAAATGGATGGTTTATTCCAGCATACATATACCCTATCAGCCAAAACGTTCTGTAAAACTTATCCTGAGGCAGAGAGTAGAGATCATAAGCTATATATTTGTTTAATTTACTGTCCTCTGCCCACTACTGACTGCATGCATGAATAGAGACTATCACTGCCCAATTTTTCCCATTCATTTGTTTTTGTAAGCAAATGCAAACAGTGATGAAAGCATGGTCTGATATTGACCCTTGGGGCTCCACTGGGCTGCCCACTTTGCCAAAACTGGATTTTCTGTTTGTTTGCTGAGCTGCCATCCACCCAATATGATGATTTGCTCTCTCTCTCACTCGTTTTGTACAAGATTGCAGTGTGAGGAAATAGAAACTTCAAACTAGGACCCCACTTGGGAGTGCAAGGTATGTGTAAAGAAGAGATGAAGAATCAGAAGAAATTCGTCCAGCTGAAGGATGTTTTTTGCTCTTAGTGTTTTATCAGCTGTAATGAACCACTCACTAGCCTAGGCTAGGGAGGTGGCCAATGATAGACATTATTTAATCTTTCTCCTTAGCTAAAGCTTTCAGTACCCATAGATGCAATTTCTTCTAGGTACTCATAACTAATTGGATTTTTGAAACTTTTTTAAGATGACCTTCCATTTGAATGGAACATAAAAGGATATGTTTATTTATTGTTATGCTTCGTATGAAAATGCTGAAACTCGAAAAGTGCAGTCGGGGCCACAGACACAGTTTATGTCTGAGTTTGGTTCTCTGTTACTTGCAATCTTAGGCATTAAACTTACCAATATGCTAACACCGGTCAGAAGAAAATGGACTGTTTGGATGGAAATTTCTATGCAGCAGTTTAGCTTGAAGCACATTTTTCAGACACGAAATGCTCATAATTCACCATAATTAACTGGGAAGTCAAGGATTTTTGCACAGTTTTGCAGCATGTACAGAAGATAGACATTTCTTAGCTCAGGGGTCTTTATAGATTCCTCTAATTATGTCAATGTGACAAAACAGCTTACAAAAACATGCCTTGATGTATATAAAATATTTATATATTGATCAGCAGGTATTCATCTCCTGGCAAAAGTTTAATGATTAGATCCTATGCTAGATGCCAAATGTAGGTACTTTTCCTTTTTTATTGCAAATGATCTAATATTGACCCAGTTAAACTAAAAATACAAGTGCAAACAATTGCCACCTACTGTTGTACTTCTTTGGGAAACATTACTGTAGCATAGTTTATAGCACACCAACACTTGACAAGAAATTTAGCTGAGACATGGAGGTGTCCTTCTGATGTAGGTGAATTTTCAGTCGTCTATATGGAAGTATCCTCCTGCAAACAGGACTGGCACTGACAGGGATGATTGCTGAGCTTCTTGCAGGAGGTTATCTGTATCATAACTGTGCTGTTTTACAGCTTCCTTTCTCTGAAATCCTTGTTTTGCATCTGCAGGTTATAAAGACCTCTTCCAGTTATTCACATTGTCATCCTCCATTCTCCCACAGACACAGAAAAATGCATTTATCCCTGTTTTTTAGCAACATGCTCTTACAGGGTTGTGAACGGTTTTCTTTGGGATTAACACTCCTGTGCCAATCCCCAAGGCTGTCAGTCATTTTATCTGTTGAGATTAATACTGTCTGACTTTCTTCCACATCGGTCAAGTGTTCTTGCCTCATCATTTGCCTTCTTGCCACCTGTCCCTTCAGTTGCTGAGAAGGTTAATACAAGTTATACAGCCAAGAGAGTCTACAGAGGCAAATCCTTCCAGGAATAAGGAGGTGCAAGAGGTACAAAAATCTTCTCCTGAAACACTGATATAGGTTACTCCTTACATGCAAAGAGTGTCATTTAAATCAAATAAAGCAAAATAAATAGTAGTGAAGTTCTAGTTTAGACAACCAAGTAACACACTGAAAAAGCCAAAGTGTTGCAGTCAGATGTTGCATTTTCCTGTCTTTTAAAAAATATTGTTGACAGATTGTTTCAGACCTAAAATACTTCATTTCAATAATGTAAGTATTTATGCAATGTGCTCCCATGCTGTATCATCTCTTTCAGCAATTCCTCCTTCAGGCTGAGAGATGCAGGTCAAAATCTGGGTCTTAGTTTTCAAGCAAATTACATCAATAGAATAATATACACAGCTTTTAGCTGAATGTTGATTTCTGCTGCTAGTTTGATAATCTCACACCACTTACTCCATTCAGTAATTCAGGTGATATTTAGTTGGGCTTATAATGCACTTCATATAGATTTTTTTTATCTATCCAACATATATGAAGTCAGGAGAATTCAAATGGGAGAGATTTGGAAAGATGAAGAGATAAGGCAAAAACATATAAATGGAGGATCTAGAGTTTTATCCAAAGAAAATATCAACTGCTGGACATAAATTCTTTAATCTTAAAGATTACAAGGCAATTCAAGCCCTTACTGAATTTTTAGTCACAACATAATAATTACTGCTCTCTTCCTGAAGTGAACAGCTACTTCCTTCCCTTTCTTTCTGAGGGTCACAGTATCGTGACCTGTGTACATCATGCATTTCCTTCATCTCTGTATCATCTTCAGAAGTACAGTGAGTGGAAAAGCAGCAAGAAAATCAGAAAGACGGAGACTTCTGGCAGAGGCACGTGCAAATGAGCAAGAAGAAAGGCGATGAACAGGGAAAGAGAAGAAAGAAGAGTAGATGAGAGTGGTGAATAGACAAAAGAGCCAGACTTGTGGTACCTGGCAAGTTGCTAACAAGAGGACAATATTGCCTTTTTCACATGGGATCTTTGATGTGGGATTTGAAAAAGCTGGAGTTCCTGCCTCAATGCGTCTCCAAATAATTGTTACTTTTCTTAACCCACTAGAATGTGTTTAACCTGCTGCCTGTGGCATGCCAAGGACTTCATCTCACTGGGCTCATCTGCTCTGAAGGCCCTCCCTCATTGTGTGTTTTCTGGTCATCTGAAGTTTGTTCCCATGATAGGTGAACTTGGGGTAATAGGTGCATAGCCACAACAAAGTGCTGTCAAGTGCACTCCATAAAAATGGATAGGTTCTTGGTGTCACCATCACTGAAGCAGTTGTGTAGATTCTGAAGTTGAAGTGGGTATTTTTTTCATAATTGCACTCCAGGCCTGAAATGAAACACTGAACAACATAAAAACAACGAAATGCAGGATTGTAGATGAAAGAGACTATTACAAGCTGTGGACCTTACTGAAGAGCAAGGAGGAACAGAATCGCTCAGATCTATAAACCGTACAGACTACATTTGATTTTACATATATTCTGTTTTTCCCCCTTTCCTTATATATGGCATGATATTGTGATTTATGTCACGTGACTGGAAGGACTTAGTAGCTACAAAATCTCAATTCATTTATCTGAATCCTAACTAGTTCTTCAAATTTTATGGTAAGGAATTCTACAACTTATGGGTTGTATTTAAAAACAAGTCAACAAGTTTTTTGCATTGTCTCTCATTTATAGCTTTTCAATTTCAAGACCCTGTGATTCTGTTATATGAGACAGATTTAATGGACTTTTCCACATGAACTTCTCTATGTTGCTACTGATTTTGAACATTTTATCCACTACGTTCCATGAGACAATATTGAAGGGAATTTTGAAGTGCTTACTATTTGTATTGAATTTGATTCTCATTTGAGTGAATGGATCATGCCATATTTTCATTAATCTTTCTAAATAAATAGCATTCAGGACACTTTTTTAATAGCTCCACTTCATGGAAGGCTTTAGTCTCCAAAAGTCTTTGCTCATAGTTCCTACTGAACCTTTCTGGAGGCTGGATGACAAGTACGAGGCACAGCACTGAAGGTATAATGACCCTTTCAAATTACTAATTTTATTTTCAGTCTCATTATTATTTATTACTGAGCTGATCTTTGCTCTCCTATGTGTGTGTGAAGGAAGATAGAGTACCTTAAATCATGCCAATTGCCATAGTGGGGCTTTGTAGTAAAAGCCCTTGGACTGCCAATATCAGAACTTCCCAGGTAACAGGATAGTAGTGCAAATTCTGTCTATTCAATGCTTCAGCTTTTGCAGACTGGCTGACTTCAAAACTTTTTGATAGACAAATGTTACATGGTAAGTTGTAATATGTGTGCGTGTTTCTAAAGGATTAGTGTCTAGACATATATGGTGAAGTTATGATGTGGTTTCCTTTTTGATGTATTAAGCATTTTAAGTTTTATTTTTCCTATATTTCAAAGCCATTCAAAAGTATTCATGTAATGCAGTCATAGAAGAACTACTCTCCTTCCCTCTTTTCTTTAGAGTTCAAAAGAGTCTGAACTTTAACTTCTTTAGTTCTCTAGAAAGTTAGAGGAAAAATGGCCTCCTACACATGAAATCAAAAAAATTGAGTGGGATACTATTTCTCATAGAAGGTTCTAGTTCTGCTGGAATTTTGATTGCTTATGAGAGGTATTTGTAACCTTTCACTTTCTTGCTGTTAAAATTCATCTCACCTCCTTGTCTACACATGCAGTGACAAACAATAGACTTCTAAATCAGACCAATTACCTATTAGCCCCGTAATCAGGGAGAGGCTGTCACAGCAGTCGCAGCACTGCACCACTGGAGCCCACCAAAGGGTCCTTGTAGTCAGGTCACAGTCCAGAGAGTTGACAGCGAATACCCATATGCCCAACATGTGAATCAAATTACACTCCTACATGAGGTGTCTAGAGAGAGGCTTATTAATTATGCATGCAAATTGGGATCCAGCAACAACTTATAAGGTTCTGTATTTCAAGGCTTGGTTTTCTGATGCTGTCAGCAGCACATCAACAATCTAATTAAAATCGCTATCAAAGCAGATCTGAAATACATTAAAGGGTTCCTATTAATGTCATATTTAATTTAGTGGTTCAGTGTTGAAGATGTTCTTTACTGTCCTTTGTTAGGTTTTGAACTTCTGGACAAGTTCTATAACTGATATTTACATCTCAAGAAATATAAATAGACTGTTTACAGGTCTGACAGCTCTTCTGTCTTCTCACTCCCCACTTGACGTGCTGCAGCTCGGCTGCCAGCTACCCCTTAGTTACTCCTTCAAACCACCCTGAGAAGCTTCAAAGAGATGGGGGACAAGGGAGAATGGCACCAGCTTTTGTTGTTGTTTGTTCTCTCTGTCCTTCACACCAATTTTTTGAGTTCAGCCTCCTCCATTTCATTGACACAGTGGGATGGGTGTTGTGCACTAGAATTAAGGAAGACTGAGTTGTAATCTTTGATAGAAATAGCCTGCTAGAGGTCAGATGAGATGTGGAGGGAAGTTCTCACCTTCAGGCACTGCAAAATTAGTTTGCTGTTCTCAGAGTTGTTGGTCCTTGTGGGATAGTCAGGAATGAAAAAGGGACCTGTCATTAAAAAAACCACACACAGAGAAGAAAATAATAATAATAAAAAAGTTATTCTGAAAGGGTATCATTAGCTTTTGTTTCTCTTTTACAGATGGCTATGTTTTTATTATAAAGTTTAGATAATAGTTTTGTGAAATAGAATGGAGGAAAAAATAAACCTAAATAAGAAAAAACTATTTTACTAAACTTTATCCAAACCACAATTGTGTAATATCAGTACAAATGCTGCCAATGCATACATTCACTGTAAAATAGCATCTTCCAAGGAACATGTGGAGACCCTTTACACTGTTGATCTTAATGTGGCAAGAAATCACAATGTTTTGTATGACAAAAATGTGACAAAACTAGGAAAATACCTCTGCTGAATACTTTAAGTGAAGTCACTATGAAAACTTCAAAATTCAGAAGAATGGAAATATTTAACATCTTTGGTGATCCAGGAAAGATGTCAAATAGTGTATCAGAATTGTAGCCAAGGAGAAATTGATTACTTTCCCAGAAACATCTTTTGCATTGCCCATGAAAATTATGTTTTTTCTTTCACACATCCACACCTAGAGAACAATATTAATTAGACTAACACAAGAAATATTTCAATAAGTTGGAGGCATTTTGGTTTTGGAGAGGAGCAACAAAATCATTCTTTTGTAGTGGCATGGTATGAGACTTTAATATCAGCACACACCAAGAATTCAGTTACTAGAAGGAAAGAGGATCAAGTGTTTGAAGATTATAAACATCATATTACACGAAGAGTGATTCAAACTGTGCCCATTCAAAATGAATGGATTGAAATTAAGCAAGACTAAGATGAATGTCAGCATGCAAAATTTTACAGTTTCAGGATATTAGAATGTCAGAATCAGTTACTCCAGAAAAATCACCAGAGCAAGTCTTGTCTCATTATGTAAAAGAGGATTGGGAACAAATCACGACTTTTTAAATGGCAATGTACCTATGAAAGGGAGGGGGTTTTTGAACAAGTCAAAATTTTTTTGCCATGAATGGGAATTTACAGCATCAGTTGTTTACTGATGCTGTTTACTAAGAGAAAAAGAGATGTGCTTAGCTCAAATGAATTTTTTCACTGTAATATACTAGCACGGCAAGTCAGCCTTGTAATAACTGTAGCCTGCCTTTGCAGAACATTGAGCTTAAATGTGATCTGCCCTTGCACATTTTAGCTAAATCTACACCAGTAATTGAAAAAGGAAGATTACTAGAGGCTGTAATTCAGTCATATGTGCCATAAAATTGTTGCAATGGTACCTAATGCACTTTTGGATAAAAGCCTAAGCATTGACACTTCTTTGAGTTTTTGAGGGGGCAGAAGCTGTAGTTCCTACAAGCCTGACCTTTTCTATGGGAATGTGTCTTTTCAGCTAAACCATTCACAAGCGTTTTGCTAGCAAAGCAAAAAGAAATCATTGCTTTCTGGCTGAATTGAACTATATTCTTGGCAGGTCTCATGAACTTCCTGTCAAAATTCTACTGTCAAAATTAAAGGACAAACCAAAGGTGATTTTTCTACTTTTCTCTTCGTCTGATTCAACTCTGCTTCATCTGTGTACAGCACACTTTTTTCTTTTTGCTTGTCAAAGTCTGTGGTTTTTCTCTGAACTCATTGATTAATTCTGAAGAGTGATATTTTCTCTTCACAATGTGATATGTTCACACAAGATTAGCTTGAGAAATGATAATTTTAGGCTCCCTACAAAGGTATCCTTCCATTGCCAATAACAGCATGATATAGTTGTTCTAGAGAAATATTAAGCACACAGTGACTAGACTGTTAATATATAATATACTGGTTTCCAACTGTTTAGTAGTAATTCTTTTCTATTTACAATTTGATAATTTTAACTGTCATCATGGCTGGGCTTCACAAATTAAGATTTGAGAAGGGCTCTCCCCACTTTTGCTACAAGCGCGCTGGTGGCTAAAAAGGCCAATGCGCGATAGGCAAGTCCGGTGGCAAAAGGCACAGTGGAGTCTCCACAGGCTGTATTGGCGAGGCACGGCTCTTTCTGTGCTGTCTTTTTTCTTCCAGACTGATCCTGCGTGCGCTCTCAAAGGAAGCAGCAGCGTTATAGATGGTGTGCCTCCATGCCTCCCGATTGGAGGCCAGAGCGGACCATTGATGGTGGTCAATATGGCCAAGGCTGAGGTGTTGTTTGAGGGAGTCCTTGTGTCTCCTCTTCGGGGCTCCTCTCTTGCGGCAGCCGGTGGCAAGCTCACCATAGAGCACAATCTTAGGGAGGTGGTGACTACCACGGACACGGTATTTGTTCTCAGACAACTGCAAGAGAAGTGTAGGGAACAGAACAAAGGTCTCTATGTGACTTTTGTTGACCTCACCAATTTTAACTGTAATAGGAAAAGAAACAAGTGTGGTTTCCTGTCTGCAATCACAAACTACTTCAGTTATTTGTACTTCAGAAAGAGAAGTGAATACATAACTCTCTTTCTTTCATGGTTTCTTTGTTTCCTGCTCTTTTTTAGTTTGCTTTCTTGCTAAACTTGTCAATTTTGGATGTGTATGTCAAACATATAGCTTCTGTAGAATTCTCTAACACACAACTGATTTCAGGTGATAGTGTCCTTTCCTTTTTTTTTAAAAAAAAAAAAAAAACAAACCACAGTTTTGTTTCCTTTGGAAAGGCAGGGGACAGGGACAGAATATCCTCTGTGGCTCCAGAGAAATGACCACATTTTGGTCATTTTGGTCAGCTGGAGAGGAAAAAGTTGTCTCTAGTGGTGTCCCATTCTAATAGATCTGCCAGGGAAGCCATGTTTGTTTTTTTTCCGCAGGAAACATTATCTGAATTGAATGACAAGTAAAAACAGACTGGAAGTAGAATTAAACTACACTTACGGATTATCCTATTGCTTAAAAAAAATTCAGCACATTTTTGGGGTAGTTATATTACTACTTCTCTTAGAGGAAGTTAATAGATAGAAATGAACTTAAACTGTGATCAGACCCTATGCCCCGGGGATTACATTTCTCACTGCAGGTAAACAGGCAGTCAGGATTAGTGAATGAGCGCAACAAGACTCAGAAGTCTCAATGATTCACTTTTCTGATTTTTTTTTTTTTTCTGTAGGTAATACCAATGCAAAATCAAGTTCAGTTTATCACTGCCTACCAACACCCTGTTTAGCCACCCTTAGCTCTGATTAAGAAAGTTGCTCCACTAGGTAATTTATTCCATGCTTTTAGTATAATTTTATTAAAGAATTAAATGAATCTAGTGCTTACTGCGTTAATAAATCTGACACCTCTCTGCCCTTTGATGATTTTCTTAAACATACTACTGGTGTTAGTGTAGTAAATATGTTTAAAGATACAGTAAGCTTTTTCTTTCAGAGACAGAAAGCTAAGTATTGAATTTAAGTCTGATGAAATATGTCTAGGGAAAAAATAAGAAAAGATTGAATATTCCAACTGCTATGTTGTTATATCACAATACAGAACTAAGTGTAAATAACCAGAATATTCTGATGAGTGAAATGAAGTCACTGGGCTCTAACAGAAACAGGGGTAATGAGATTCCTCTTCCCTCACTGATGCTTACAAAAATTATCTTGCACTGCTTCTTACAATTTTTTCTCTGAGGATTTTCAGATTCTTTATTGTGATGGGTTGTTTTTGTAGGCCTTCCTTGGTAACCAGGGTCAAGATCTAGGAAGTATTCCATCCCATCTCTTTACGTAATCAGGTGTATATAAACCGAAGGAGGAGGTGTTCTCTCTCCTTTTTTTTGCTTCTTTTCCTTCTCGGGCTCGCACGCTGACGAGCTCCCGGTGTTTGGGCCTGGCTTATCTGTGTTCAGCANATACACAGACAAATCAAAATTCCTGAGAGAATAGCTCTCTGTACTCTATCCATGCATATAATCTAAATGTTTTCATTACATATGCTGTAACAAGTCTCCCAAAAACTGGTCTCTAGAAAGAGTTCTTGTAGGCAGCAACCCTCCCAAGCCCACACAGGTGGCAGGGGATGTTTGGCTCCCGACGGTGACATCAAGTATGCATGTGGCAGTGCATTGTCTGCTTCTCTGAGGTGAGTTTCATGGATTGTTACATTTAGCACTGTATGTTGTTTGATTTCTGTGGTTAAATGCATTTGAGGTGGGATCCAGGTAGCCTGATACTCAACTGATACAGAGCCTAGCTCCCTTGAGTCTTTTCCTTTCCTGAAAAGAGGCAAGAGAAGTTATTGCAAACAACCCTGTTGAACTGCCACTTAAGGAAAAAAAAAAAAAAAAAAAGGAAAAAAAGAATGTGATACTTTATCACACTTATTTCTTTTATAGTCCTACCCAATTAACCTCACATTGCTGAGTCAAGACTTTGACCACAGCACTATCCAGTTACTTCAGCCACTTTTCCATGTCATGTAATTGAGCATTAAGGACCTAATCATGAACATCAGCATGCTTGTAGAGCATGCCTTAGAATGATTACATGGTATGAAACCCAACAATGCACTTCCAGATGTAGTTTATTAATGACACATTCATGGGAAACAGCTTCCAGAGAGCGTTCTCTGTGAGCACAAGGAGTTGAACAAAATGTATACAGATAATTCAAGTGTTGTTACAAACATATAGTTACAAAAGCTGACAGTTTGTATGTTTTCATATCACCAACACACCTGCTGAAAACTCATGTGAGTGATGCTCACCAAACCTCCTGTCATCAGTGTCTTTGAGTAGTGAGTATCCATGGCCATAAGGTCATTCGTGCCATGGAGCTCCTCATGGCTAGCGATGAAACCTGTATATCACCAGTGTGAGTAATTATTTGTCATGAGACACTGTTCTTCTCAAAGTGATATGGTATATTGTAGCAATACATGAAAGTTTTAACAAGAGTCTCCTGTAGCTGGTAAATTCCCAGTTTACTGGGTTTATGCACTGCTGGAAACTTGTGTATAATTTTACATCTGTTGTTTCTATAACTATTATAATTACAAATTATTTCCTACTCTATGATTATAGAAGTATTTTTATATTGATTTGAAATAAATGTACTTAACTGCATCATTCCTCATTGTTCTATATGGTAAAATACTATTCTTTAATAAAGGAAGTTAGAAATTTCTGGGGTATCTCTTTAATTTGAGATACAACTCACAGAGGGATTCTCTTTAGATTGTTTTAACTACTATAAAAATACCTGTAAACTCTGCTTGCTCTGCAGAATAATATTCAAACCAATGGTCCCTTGCCGTGAGGAGAAGAGAGGACAGAAGGAAATTTCCTGCAAGCAGGCTTCCTAAAATGGTAAAACAGACTGATAACTAGGAAAGAGCTGAGTTTTGGATTTGCTGTTGGGTGTTTTTTTCCCCATTACTGCATGCAAATTAGCATAGAAGAATAATTTTTAAAACATCCCAGCTTACTCCTGAAACTCAGCTTAATTGTACCATGTTTTTAAGTCTCTTTTAACCACTGTAGATTATGGTCTCTTTTGATCTCATAAGGTTCCAGTTACATCTGAACTGGAGTTTTTTAAAAAAAGTGACATTCTTCATCTCCTGAGAAACCTGTTCTCACATTGTATCTTCAAAGTGATGTGAAAGACACTGATAGGACTGCAATCCCTCTGCAACCAGTAGCAGCCAAGGCTGTCTTACAAAACACAGCCGTAAAGAAGAGAAACAGCCTCTTTCAAGCCCCCACTGGCATTTAACAGGGTAGTAATAAATTCTGTTGGAAGCAGGATGCACAAGTTCTTATCCTATGTCTGCCTAAAAGGTCTCATGGAAACCTCTGATCTTCCCCTGGAACAGGACTAGCTGAACTGGCTGAAGATGGGTTACTTTTGTGTCTAGGTTGGGAAGTTAGGGGCCAGGAATAGGAGGAGAAGTCTGTAAGATAGGTTTTCCCACTAACCTAATGGCTGTGTCTCTCACATGAAGAAGATGACACAGGTTTTGGTCTCTGTCCTGATCAGAAGAAAAGCAGGCAACTAAGGTATTGGCTAGACTTTGATAAAATATTGTTAATTTACAGAAAAGCAATTAAAGAGTAATATTTAGAAGGTCACTGTATCTTCTGGGTCTCTCAGTTGTCTCACACTGATGAGTATCAGCAACAGAAAATATAGTTTGTAAGCAGAGTAAAAAGTTGAACTGCAAAGAGTGAGAATAATGACAGTTTTGGAATAACTTCAAGAGAGCTATCTATCATTATTAAGGAAAATATTTGAGAGAACTTAATAGTCAATAATTAATTTGCCTGAAAAGTGAGGGTTTTCATGAGTGAAATAGATCAGATTAAGCGAGCTTTTGAATAAATTATATTAAAGTTGTATACATTCTGCCTCAAAATAATAGTGGAAGTAAAATAATAGGTGAAAGAAAAAATGTTGAATAAGTAACACGGTGGGATAACAATTATATTATGAATAGGTTTAATTACAGCAAAGTTGGAAATTATGTAGAGTTTAGGAATGGACTTAATTCTCAAGGCAGTCAACATATCGTATGTGAATTGGGGTTGAGTTAAGAAGTCAGAGATATTCTAAATGGTGAGTGTGATGAGTGAAGCCAAAAGAAGTGTTTCCCAGGCTGCAGAGATGAAAAAGGGAAGGAAGGCAACAAGAGAGAATAGCAAAGGAAAAGTAGGAAAAGGAGAGCAAGCAGAGCTGAGGAAAAAAGGGCTCTCTGTAGCTGAGTAGGTAAAAATGGATATGTGTAGTTTACTCTTTTGTGTCTGCATATAGAAATATGCGATCATTGAGACCTTGAGTTATTTAGCAGATGTTTCAGAACGGCTGTAATGATATTCAGAATTCCTCTATGTGTCAGGCATATATTGCCCCAGGTAAATGACACACCAGGGAGTGATGCAGGGGGAACCTCATGGACATGTCCCTCCTCTGTGATACAGAGTGAAATGGGAACTGCCACAAAGGGCAATGGAAATGTTTCTCTGGAGAATCCTCTGTTGGATGACTACAGACCCCATAAGTGGGTGGTAGTGTAGATGCAGTAATGAAGGCTGCAAAATAATTCCTCCACTTAGAAAAAAGGAATAAAAATATATTTGGGCTATTTAATCTTCTCAGTGTATCTCAAAAATCCCAAGATAGGTGCTTAAATCCTTGATTGATCCTGAAATGGAAGTGAACTTTCCACACTGACATGCAGACAGCTGCAAGCAGGTGGGTGTTTTCATCATACATAAAATGGTCTAGAGAGCTAGACACCTTGCTCAGCATTTCTGGAGGTTTCAGATGAGTGCAAAACTGACTGCTCAGCCTATTACTAAATCATAAAAATGTGCTTATTTTGTTTATTAGGTACTGACTACATACACACAGGGTTTTTTTCATCCTGTTTATCCACAAAGGTAGGTAGCCATCTAGCCACATATGTGGGAAATGAAGGCTTACAGAATACAGGTCTGGTAGCATATTCACAGAACTAGGATAACTGTTCTTTTTTTTTTGAACATGGATACCTGAAAATACATTGTAAAATCCACGCACAAAGAGCTCAAATTAATTCCTTATACCATCATAATACTCTAGTGGGTTGCAGAACCTTGGTCCTGTGGGACCTGATAATGGAAGTGTCTCTATTTTATTCCCTCAAAGAAGCTCAGCCTTGATACTGAAGAGCTACAACCTGTGTTCTAGGCATGTGTGTGCTTACTTCTCAATTATTCTTTGCCCCTTGGCATTTCTTGTGCTAACCATAGCAGAATATTCAGTGTGACAGAAACTGATTAAAATCAACTTTTGTCACATATGGTACCAACAGCCTACAGTCATCTGGTAATATAAAATTTCCATCACATGCAAATGTAGCATTTTGAGACTAACTTCCAAGAGGCTGAAAAATACATTCCCTTTGTCAACCCCCTGGGCAACTACTGCTGGCATCACTAAATTGTGTTAAAGGTGTTGTCTGGTTTCATAGCAAAATCAGAGGTTTCTGCCACTGTAGAGTGTCTTGGTGTAGTACTAGATATATGGTCTGTACTTCTGTCTCAGAGAGTTTTCACCATGAGAAAGGGTAGTGGAGTAATGAAAAGGGTGACTGTGTGAAAAACCCTCTGTATCTTTTTAATTCAAGCACACAGGCAAAGAACAAGGCTGCTCGTTTTCCATGTACAGCACTATAAAGATGATTTGTAGTCAGGTGGAACAGAATTTGAAGATACATTTCATGGAGTAGTTATCCTGAAAAAGTTAAGTTTTGCTTTACATACGGGAAGGTTTCATTCATGGGTACAATGCACTTATAAATGGTGGTGCTTTTGTAACTAGTGCTACTGGGGCAGCTTTGTTGCAGCTGTACCTATGTGATTTCAATATTGCATTCAGTTGTGAAAAGCAGAAAGAGGATCACAAACTGAAAAAAATAACTCAAGTATTCATCTGAATTTTGCTCTTTTATTGCAAATGCCACAATTTTTTTTCCTCAGGTGAAAACATTTAAGGCACTTAAGGAGGTCACATTTTTGGATCAGCGTTTTTCTAAGTTCCCTTAGTGACTTCCATCTACATTTAAATCATTTGAGTTGTGAATCCAGGTTTTACTCTTTTCCCGTTTACATTTGTTCAGTCCAGAGCTCTCTCCACTGCCTCAGCCCTTCAGAACATCTCAAACTTGTTTGGTCAAGGAAGGGTTTTGCTGAAACTGAGTTTCTGAGGTACTCTATGCTATTAAACCAAAAAAGCAAGTTAAGCAGCACATCTTTGTTCTAAGGGCATGCTTTCCATTGCATAACTTCAAGTTAACACATCTTCACACAACTTTTGCCATTATATGAAATTGATGAACTTTTCAGGAATTTCCACCCAAGATTCTTCCTTCAAAATATTCAATGCTTCCCATGAATCAGAGGACATTTAAAGCAGCAGACCTTATTTTAGTAGCAAAGTTTCTTCAGTATTAAATTTCATGTAGTTATGTGCCTTTCCTTTGAGAACTGTTACTCTCCAGGCTAGCAAAAGAAATGTTTAGAGATGGCATTTTTGTAATAGCAATGCAAGTCGTGTTGTGTGCACAGGAATGAAAGCAGGGAAAATGGGTGCAAAGGCTAAGGAGAGGGGTTTGGAGGACTATGCTAGGCAGAAACACACAGACTTGCTGTCCCTTGCAGTCCTGCCCATCCTGCCCTTTGGGGAATTCTATCTCTAGAATCACATGTGAAATTTGTCTTGAAGACTGCTATTTTTAGCAGTTAAGGAAAGAGTTAACAATTTGCTGGTAAACTATGGGAACCAGTGCATGAGTCACTCGCTTGTCATCTTTTATTTAGTAGTCAGCCAAGATGATAGGAAATCAAATAATACAGTAATGTAAATATATTATTGGCATTTATGAGCTTTCATTCCAATGCCAAAGGCTTTAACTCACCCAGCAACAAGTACAGCTTTTTATGCTACACGCTTCAAAGCCTGAACCCTGACTCTAGCTCAGAATTTAAGCTACAGATACGCCATGTAAATGCATAAGATTGAGGGCTTGTCCTTAATCTTACACCTATTTTCTTTCTATCTTTTCAGAATGTGCACAGCGGATGTTTGATGTTTTCTATTTTACAACTTCCAGCCTTAACTGTACCCTTGGCACTAATTTTAATACTCTCTGAGTATCAAAGCCTGCAGAAAAACAGAATATAATGTCCAACCCCAATTTGTTCTTTTCCTGATTTTTTTGACATTTATAGGATTCTTGAATTGCTGAAATGTAATCCAAAAGTTGTAACCTTGGGTAAAAATTCTTCTACTAGAAGATAGTAACAATAACTGTAAATTTATCTCTGGAAACTCTGAAGAAACTTGAAGTAAAATAATCTTTTGTGTATTTAGATTTTTCCAATATTAACTATATTCCCTGTACACTCCAGCCCCAGGAACTGCAATCTCACAGGCTCAGCTAGGAGTTTCACTTTAACATATATGTATAGGGTTCTTCAATACTTCGAGACAGTGTCAAGAGAACAAGTCACAGACTTATTCCCAAGAGGTATCTTTGTTAATTTAGGGGAGAAAATAAGGGAACTTGGCAAAGGTTATAAAAGGGCACTACACAAGCTAGAGAAAATGTTCCCCCACAATACCGACCCTGCACATATTATTCCACAGCACTTCAGTCAAGATCCAATCAAGTCACAAGTCAAAATCCAGTCCCTCCAGCTCCAAGCCATCCAAAGCATCAAGAAAGGAGCAAAGAAAGAAAGGCAGAGGCAGCATGAAGAGAGAAGGAGAAAGAGGGAGAGACAGATCATATAGCTACCATTGGAACCTTGTGGCAGACCAGCTCTCCCATGACGGGGTGGCAGGGCTATGACATGTGGCACCCCAAAGCCTCTGGTTTTATCTGCTCTGGTCTCTGTGGCCAAACCGTCCAGTGGAGCCTTTGACCCCCCAACCACTCTGGGGCTCGAGATCAGGGCAAGGGGCTGTGTTCTCTCTGTCCCTGCCAATCCAAGCTGGGTCAGGGGCTCCAGGAGTTGTTGGATGTTATAGTTTCCTGGGCTGTTTGTGACTGGCAGCTGTTCTGGGACATCCCCCTGTGGGCTCAGGGGCTGCCATGAGGGATACAATACCACCCTACCTCTGTGAGGTTCAACCCATCCCTTTTCCCTCCAAACACACAGACACCCCCCCAAAGTGATTCTGATCCATTAACAACCGATCTGATGTATAACATTCCCACCCATAATCCTTACTCTATCCTTGCCATAGGATTGCTAAAATGAAAATACAGTAAAAGTCCTTATCAGAATGACCATTTCTCCTTACTCTGCAGACTGGGAACAATCCAATAATAAAATAAGAGTTTTAGACTTTATGTTTCTTCAATGTAATTCATAGACCTAAGCTTAATTATAGAAAATGCAGGTATTTTTATGATAAAATAGAGTATAAGACTTCAGGCTACTCCTGTTCTTAACTATATATTAACTCAAATCCTAAAACAAGAATGTACAGCAGATATTCATTACTGATCAAAAATACTATCCCTGTCTAATGGAGAATGAAGAAACAAGAGAAATTATGTTCTAAAAGAGAATATTATTGAATGTTCTGGATATGCACAAGCCCTTTTATAATCATCAGGGGTCTTACAGAATTCTGAAATAAACAGAGCACCCAATAATCTGAATTTCCCAGCCTTAACCCCAAAGTAATGCTAACTGAAATCATACCCAGAGCAGAGAGTGGGATTTTTAAGAAGTGTGTATTCATTAGACCTTACCAATAGCAGTTCCTTCTTCAGTTTCCTTAGACCACGTTATTTGGTTCATTTTCTTTGTGTAGAGAGGAGGCCATATGTTGCCTCAAAGGATTTAGTAGCATCTCATTTTCCATTGAGAAATGCTGTTGCATTGACTTCCTCATATCAAAGAGTGTGTTGAACAGAAACTTCATTATTGCCTGACAGCAAAGATTGTGTTTGTCACTCTGAGCAATTGGGGATAAATAGTATTTAAAATGAGAGAAAAATCAATAATTTGCAAGACTGGGGGTTGCCTCCCTGTTTGGCAAGCCCTTACTCCATTAAATAGTCTTTTTAAACACCAATTTATGTGTTTCAGGTTAAATTACTGTTACTTTTGCAGTGTAAAGTCATATTCAACTATTGGTTGCTCCTTGTTGCCTTTCAATCAATAATTTAAAAGCACTTTGAAAGCCTTAATTGAGTTTCAGGGTTGAGCAGTCATGATAACGAATGTTGTCACTTGTAAGAAAGAAGTCTGTTATGCCATGAGATCTGATAGCTACCTCGAATTCCTGTCTCTTTCATTTTTATTTACTCCTTATCTATACTTTTTTTCAGGTTTCAATGGAAATGGTTACAGAGAGAGAAAATTCTGATTATCTGAAAAACAGTTCTCTGATGAGTCTGTAGGAAGCCTTTAAAAAAGAGTTAGATAATATTAAACAGTTTATAGCATCCCAAGGTTGTGCCTCAATGTTCTGAGGAATATCTTCATGCAAAAAAAATTAGAAACTGTCAGTATTGAGAGGTCAGACTGACATTTTTTCTCATTTAATGTCACATTTTTGTTATGAATATTACTATGAAAAAAATCCCAATCCAAACCCAGGACTCCAACATCACCTTTTCTTTGCACTGACAATTAAAACTAAGGACACTTACAGGAGGCCTATGAAGCTACATAAACTTCTAAATTAGATATCAGTAAAAAAATAATAGTACAACAACCAATACACTGACATGAAATATGTCCAGGGTCTCTTGGGTTGCTTTCACCTCAGTGAAGTTTTCACATGATCAGTATCACACAGGAAGTTACTGGGAGAAAGAGAAATATTAATTGCATGTTCCACAGTGAAACAGTAAATCCAAAGTATGGGTATAAGTAAAATTGAACATTGTATCTTGCCATATCTTCTGTTTCCTCCACAAGCTGCTTTTCTTTTTACAGTACATTTTTTTCTTAAAAAGTTACTGATTTCTCAGTTTTCACCAGATAGCATGCTGGACAATATTCTCCTGCTCAGATTGAGAAAGAGGCAAAATCGTGAGGTTCATATTCTTTCCAATACAAGATTCCAGTTTTAGAAATGAACTTGAATATTATGTGCTCTGAGCCATAGAAAGCAATTTTTCTTTTTGTAGAGCTCTTGATGACCGAACCGATTCTTTCAGTTAGTCAGACATAAAGTCTGATTTCAAATATATGATGCCATAAATCTAAGCTGTGGGAATATCATGCTGACCACATGACACTTCATCTACTCTGTTTTTCAAAGCATTTTCCAAAAGTTTTAGAAGTTGCAGATGGTGTTTTGTTACTATACTTTACATAAACTTCTAAATTAGGAGCTGGAAAGGTACAGATTGTAAGGGTCTTCTAGGTATTGCCTAATCCAACCCCCTTGCTCGAGTAGGGTCACTGAGAGCAGGTTGCCCAGTATGTGTCCAGTCAGGTTTTGAGTATCTACACAGGTATCAGTGGATATGAATGCCTAAAGATACTCTACATATTGCACTTACTGCAGGGAAGATTACTCCAAGTATTGTGGTTATGGAAATACAAACACTGTTCCTTTTAAACAAAAGCTTCATTTTAGACACTTTCCATCTTATCCTCCTGCCACCACACAAAAGTGTTTTTTCCTTTGGTATACTGCAGTCTCTGACAGCATCAGGCATGACTCCAGAAGGTTTCAGGATGTGGTGTCTGCTCTGAGTGCAGTCTGATCCATGGGACACTTTCAAATCTGAGACTACTGACTGACTGCACTCCTAGCAAGAAGGGTGTCATGAGGGCCATCACTGCAGCAACCTTCCTTCCTATTTCTCCTCCCAAGAAAGCTTTTTTGAGGTTACTTTGAGGAGTCACAAGGACCCATGATTGTCCTCTGAAGATCCTCCTGGTGCAGACTGGGAAGGACAGCAGAGGACCAGAGGATTTTGGGGGCAGTCTGAACCCAGGCTGAATTCAGGCAGACTGTAAGATGAAATAGAGGTGCCAGGGGCCCTGGAATGAAAGTCCAGCATCCCCAGCACAGTGTACTTACAGCTCTGACTGTAAGGACTTTCTTACACTGGCAGTTTCATCTGCCACTTGCTTGATATCTGATTTCTTTTCTGAGGTTGATCCTGTCTGGTTATAGCTCCTTTTCCTGTACTGTAGGAACAGCACTAATGTGCACATTTCCACACAAGCATCATCCATACCCATAGGAACTGTAACATTAATTACAGTTATAATGTTTTCTAATTCTTTAGATCACCAAGGAATAGCACACAGTACAAACAAAAAGGCTGGTGAAATATAACCCCATCTCACAGTTCACCTGAACTACTGAAGAAGCAAATGCATCTCTACAGAAAGTGTTTTCACCATGTTCTCTAGCTAAACTAACATTTATGAAAACACTCCATCGAAGTTTAAATGTGGAAAATAATGGGCATTGTTACTGTCCCAGTCAAACCACAACTTCCTCTACCAGCTCCCACTTACCAGCTTTGGAAACATTGCAGTTTAAGTTGACCGTGTAGAAATAAGTACGTGGTAGTACTGTAGCTATGCAGATATCGGTCTCCCCAGCACAGCAAAAGGACACAATTGGCATTTCCACTACTGCACTCGTAGTTGTTTATTAATATGGCAAGAGGCAGTCCAGGAGCTATGAACAACATCCTTTTCTCACAGCCAGTGTTTCAGAGCACTTGGCTTGACTCTGCTGGCTTGCCTACCTCTGGTAATCACTCCTTCTGCCTGCCAAATTTTGTGCTGCACCATGCATGACATTTTAAATGGTTTGATGGACTAATTTGCATTTTCCCAATAATTTTGCATGCCAATTAATTTCAGTTTATGGTCAATCTGCCCTTCCACAAACAACATTAGGGAAAGACACAGATATGCACAAGCTTTACCTGTTCTGGGTACATCAGAGAGGGTGGCTAGGGCTGCTGGGGTAAGTGTGTGGGTTGGGGGGTGGGGAAGTAGGGAAGGTATGAATGAGGTGTGTCTGAACTTCATGGATTTGTCATAGTAGCAGGGTACCCAGGAGTGTTACAGTTTACATACATAGCTGCTGGGCAGCAGGGCAGGAAAGGAGAATGCTCTGTGATGTGCTCTTCTGGCTAATGCTCGGGTGCCTGGAAGAGCTAAGGTAGCTGCACAGGTTTTTCAAGCAGTGGGAGCCAGGGAGATTTGCTTCTCCCTCCCCCCAAACCTTTGTCAGACCCATCCCTTATATCTGTCCTGCCCACCTTCCAGCTGCTGCCATGGCTGGGTGCCTGAGTCCCATCAAAAGCAGCAAAGGGCATCTGGGAGATCAGCAGGGGGTGGTTCATATGCAGCAGCTTCTGCCAGGAGCTGAGCAGAACTTAAAGAGCATAAAGCCAGAAGCATAAAATTCCTGTCCATAGACTTAGTTTCAAATTAAAGAAATGGAAGGGAAGAAAGGCAGAAAAACATCACTCCACCATTTTTCAGCATCATGAAATTATAGACACCCAAAGCTCTGTATGAACTGGACAACTTTGAGCAAAACTGTTATAAAGACACTTATTTTTTTGTAAAAAGCGTTGCCAAATGATGCAATTAAACCTTCTCGTTATGAGCCTTTGAGAAATTTTAATAGTAAATTGCATGTCCAAGGACAACCCCTCTAATGAAAAATCTCCAGCTTTGGATACTCCAGGACATTCCCTTTTCTCACAGCAGCCCTGCCTGATACTATGCCCCCCAGACCCTTAGTCATCACAGCCTCCTCTGCTGCCATGGGAGGGGTGGCAGGCTATAGGGAGGGATCTCCAAAGCATTATAGCAGATTTGCAATACGAAATACAATGATTAAAATGCAGAAAATGTTGCATGTTTCCAGTATCTATAAGGTCTTTGAGGAAGTTGTTGCTGTCTTTGTTTTTTGTGATTACAAATGGTCTTGAGTTGCTTCTACAAAGATAACTTTGCAGGTTATCTAAATGTCTGGTTTTATCCATTGTGCTAAAATGTGTGGCTAAAAATTAAGGAGACACTCTCAAGGTTGGTAGATTCAAAGTATGATGTATTTTCTGTGTTGAATGCACTTCAAAGTCCTTGTAACATGCTATACTGATTGATTTTTATCAAGAACTATCGATTCTTTTTTATTTCATCCTTCTGAAAAACAATGTTTGTGTGATGAAATGGGAACTGTTTTGTGAAGAAAATGTAGTTTATTACCAGTCTTCCACTGGTTCATCAGAGAAAAATGGCATAAACACAATCTACCACAAAGTTGTGTGAAAGTATCGACCTTGTCCTCTTTCATTTTTCTTAGTTTTTAAAAAAGGAATTCAACTGCAGTTATCAACACTCCTACACTGAGAAAAGTGGGTATGTGAGCGTCTTTTGTATGTATTGCTCCTTTGTTGTCAGATATCACATGCAAAACAAATTTTTTTGTGGTTCTGACCACTTGTAATATCTAACAACTTCTATACTTCAAATGAGTGCCTGACACCTTGAGCAATCAGATCTGTAGCAATTTATAGCAATATCCCACAGTGAATTGAACCACAATCAAAGTTTTGATTAACTTAATTTGGAAAAAAGCTGAAATCCTTCCTTTTCTTCCTTCAGGGGAAACATACATATTACTGCAGGTTAGAGCAAGGCTTTAAACAGCATTTGTGTTAGTTTTGAAGCCTTCAGAAGTGAGACAAGGAGAAACCAAATTGTTCCTTAACTTGTCTGCTCCTCTCTATGAGACTAATTTATCACTCATAATATTGTGAAGCCAAATGAGAAGTTTCTTTAGGTACTGGACTAAGGCCAGTAGCCTCTTAGGAACATTTACAAGAAGTTGTCATGAAAATGTGACCTCCATCAGTGCCCTGAAGCCCCTTTACCTACAGCAAGCTCCAATAGCAGTTGCAAAAATGAATATTCATATAAAGTATACAAGGACTTGGAGTGATGCCCATGGTGTTTTTCTGAATTTCATATTTTTCCCATATTTTTTTTTTTTTTTTGGAGAGTAAAGAAAATCAGGAGACTCAAAACTGTGATATGTATACTCATTCAGAATATGAATGATGTTTACAAAATGTTCTTCTTACTGATAGAATAAACAGCCCTATTTAAAGCCAAAAGAAATCTAAATCACTCTAATGACCTTTCTTGAGCTCTAGGAACCTGGATATTCTCCATCCCATCAGATATTGTAACATATTTCTGTAATTATGCATGGGGAATACGTAAATGTAAGTATTGTGTGAAGGATAAGGGAATAAACACTACACAAAGCTATTGAAAACATTTCTGCTTAATGCTACCAGAAAACTGTTAGACATTTGGGATAAGAGTAATACATTGTGTTTGTTTCTTAGGCATTCTTAGTGCCACACTGACATAGTGACAGAGCCTTTTAAAACCGTTAATGTATTCATCCTTACAACACATAGCTGAGGAAAGAAAACCACCTCACTCCTTTCATACTGAATATGTACAGAGAAACACCATTATTCACATGGAATCACTTGAGAACTTTGTGCCTCAAAAAGATTTGAACAGCAGTGTAGCTGTTTTCCCATTTTCCCTCCCTTATCAAGAAAACTACACTTCTTTTTCCAACCAGTAATACAGTAACAGAATGTAACCACAGAAAGAGCATCTTACACAGGGAACATGGCAATGAAACTGAGGTACTGGATTCTTTAGAAATTCTTCTCAAGGGTTCTTGGAGATTTTTGGGACCTTGTACAACCTTTGATATTGCCTATTAGCATTGGTAAAACCACTGGCCCTCTGGTATTTTGCAACTGACATGATCAAAAGCAACCAGTTAACGCTGTTAGGGACTCATTACTTCCAAATGCAGATGGAAGGGTGGTGGGAGCAGATAGGGTGCAAAGGAATGTGGCTCAAAGATAGAAACATGACTGTGGCTGAAAGGCTTGATGACTTGAGTACTAAGCAAAATTGGGAATAAACAGACAACTAATAGGAAGCTTAAAAGGCAGAATAGCTACAGACAGAGCAGCAGAAAGTATGAAGCAGAAGAGAAACAGTTCAGTGCAGAGGAAAACCCTTGAGATAGCAAGAAGAGTCTTCTGCCATGAGCATGGAAATATTGCAAGAAAGTAGGTAAGAAAACAGAAAAATGGGCTAAGTAGCACTATTAATGGACAGAGGAGTCCTCATAGAGTATGACTGGAGAAGGGGAGGTTGATATTGAAAACTTCTTTGATTTCAGGAAGTTTGTTGGATGAAAGGGTCTTCCAGAGGAAGGTAGGAATAAATGCAAAAAACCCTGGAAAGGGCACAAACATCTCTTACTCACAAACATCTCTCTTGGGCATGCCCAGAGCACCACTGAGATTAGCTTCTGGAATGAAGCATGCTCATTATCCCAATATGACGCCTGGAATAAACACATGGAAATCTGTGGTGATCTTTGCCTTTTCCTCTAGGCACAGGTGCTGCAGCTGCCCACAGCCAAACCATCTAGTTGTTGCACATGGACCCGGGAGAACCCAAACTCACCTACTGCACATTGCTGCCTGTTCAGAACAAAAATAATCCCAATGTGCCATTGCTTTCCAAACTCTGAGGTTGAACCTCCTTTCTCATCTTTTAGCTCAAATTTCTCTAAACCATCTTTCTTCCTCATGTTTTAAAGGCACAATGTTGTCCTGTTTCTCCTTTTGTTCCCCTGTTTCCTCTTCAGTTTGTTGTTTGCTAGCTCATTTCACAGAATCACAGAGCTGTTTTAGTTTGGAAAAGACCTCTGAGGTAATTGAGATGATGGGTCCAACCTTTGACTGATCACCACCTTGTCAACTAGACCATGGCACTAAGTGCTACATCCAGTAGTTCCTTGAACACCTTCAGGGATGATGACTCCACCACTTCCCTAGGCAGCCCATCCCAATGTTTAACAACTTATTCTGTGAAGAAATT
The DNA here is from genome assembly GCA_013400415.1 of Scytalopus superciliaris. Taxonomy (NCBI): domain Eukaryota; kingdom Metazoa; phylum Chordata; class Aves; order Passeriformes; family Rhinocryptidae; genus Scytalopus; species Scytalopus superciliaris. The sequence goes on from VXBX01009446.1 coordinate 1,328,759, forward strand.
TCTTCTGATGTCCAACCTGAACTTTCCCTGGTGTAGCTAGAGGCCGTGGTCTCCCTGCTTGCCTGGAAGACAAGGCTGACCTCCACCTGGCTACAACCTCCTTTGAGGTGGTTGTAGAGAGTGATAAGGTCACACCTCATGCTCCCTTTTTCCAGGCTAAACAGCCCTAGCTCTTTCAGTTGCTCCTCATAGGAATTATCCTCTAGACCCTTCAACAGCTCCATTGCCCTTCTCCGAACCTCAATCCAACACCTCAAAGTCTTTCACGAAGTGAGCAGCCCAGAGCTGGCCAAAGCACTCAGGGTGCAGCCTAACCAGTGCTGAGTACAGGGGGACAGTCTCTTCCCTGGTCCTGTTGGCCACATTATTCTTGATACAAGCCAGGATGCCACTGCCTTTCTTTCCTTTGCTTTTAAGCACAACCCTTAATTTGCTAGTCTTAATCCTCTTTTTTTTTTCCTGTACTCTAAGATACCTTCCCAATCACTTGGAGATTCCTTATCTTTCTTAAGTTTACCCTAGGCCAGTACACACATCATTTATTCTGTTATTCTCATATAATTCACACTCTATATTGTCATTCTACAAAGCCATCTATAGAATAGCTTTGTAGAATGACTGTCATTGGTACGTCTGTGTTTGCATTTATTTGCATTTAATATATGAAGGATGGTAGAAGTAAATCTAATCCTTAATATGTGTGTACCTTTCATAATAACTTAGCACTGTTGCTCCCTTTCCTCCAGCAGCTATTTCCAATTCACATGTGTTATGATTTGGTTTAATTCAAGCCTGACAGAAACATTCTGCTGAGGTGCATATCCATATTTTGGAGGCAGAATAAGACTTTCATTGATTTTAAAGCATCTTACTTCTAGTAAGCTTCAGAGCCGTATGGACTTTGCAGTTCTTCTGCCAGCATTTTTAGCATACATTGAACATGCACTTAGTACAACATTTTTAGTGCAACTGTCTTACCATGACTAGCTCTGGGTGTGCCTCTGCACTCCTAAAAACTGAATATGCATATTTTCTACTTTAATTCATTACCATTCACACTGAGATTGTATCTCTCTTTTGATTTTTTTTTTATTTTATTTTAGTGTCTTCCACAATTTTTGTTCAGGAAAATGACTTGAATTTGCAGTTTGTTCTGTGAAAAAATAAATAAAAATCCCTGATGTATCTGTTTCCTAGAAATAGCTGTATACACTGCACTGAACTTTGTACTTACTTGTTTGATGCATATAAATGAATATTGCAGCCTCACTTCTATAAGCCTTTAGTATCTTGAACAAAATAGTTGCAAACAGATAAAACTAGAACTCTTATATTGCTAAACCTGTTTCCTTACCAACATATAGGGATGTATCCACAAGAGCTGTGGAGCTGTTTGCCTGTGTGTGTGAAGAGAAGAGAACTCCTTTCCAGGGAGATACATGATAAACCAAAGTTCTCCCTCTTCATTTACTATGGGGCAAAAATAGAGAGATTAAGTTCTTACAGGATCATAGCCATAAGATTAACTTCTCATATGGTTATGATTAATATCTGAGGGTTGTGATTTTTATCCATTGATAGATTCCCACCTTCTCACCCCTTAATGAGGTAGTAAATTGGTTTGGAGGAGGTTCGTGCCTTGAGATGTTTCCCATTCCCTCCACGAACATCAGCAAACCAAAACCTGAGTTCACCAATGGTCAGCAGCAATTGTGAAACAACTCAGGAGCCTTCAGAAATATGGATCTAAGGAACAAATTCCTCTGTTCTGTGCTTCCACTGCATCTGGTGATTATTATAAGAAAAGGTTTTTTGGTCTTTGATTCCAACACAAGCTGTGCCTAGGCATGAGGATTTTTGGAGATACTCTATTACACCCTCTCACCCTGCTGTTTCCCTGCTGATTGATGACTACTTTTTGAAAGCTATCACTTTCCCAATTTTTCATGCTTTCAAGAAGCCACATGCAATTATTGCAGAAATTTAATATTTTAACTAGTGAGCCATGCATGACTAAATGGAAAAAAAAAAAAAGAAACAAAAACCAAACCAACAACCCCAGAACACCAAATACAACATTAAAAATGTCTCTCATTTCTTTCTCAGTCACTTTAATCAACTAGTATTGCTGGACTTCTCCTGTGTGCACATAGCTAAGTCTCTGAGTGTCATTAAGTGATAAACCAGGATCTGGCCCTGCAGCCTCGTTCAGTGCAGGCCTGTGCTATGTTCATGCAAATACCTTTGAAAATAGATAACTTCCGTGTGCTTGTAACAATTTACCTGTGCATGATGAATTGCAGAACTTCTAACAGTCCTAATCTCTCCAGGTCTTAATTTCCATTCTGAGGAATAAAAATAATAAAAGTATCTCTTGCCTTGTTTACTGACACCAGAACATTTCAGGCAAGAGTATGTTTGGGGGAGTGTGCAGTATCATGTATTCAATCACTGCTTGAGACTTCTCCAAGCTTGTGGGTACTATTGGCAGGGAAATCAATAATAATTAAATAATTCAGTAAGACAAAACGGCAAGTTCAGAATGGTAGGAAGTGTTTTCAAGTGAAAAAAAATCATGCTTTTTGATTTATTACACAACAAATTCTAGTTTTGCTGCTTCCCGATTTACTTACAATTGTTTACTGTGTGCAAATTGAAATGAATTGCGTAAGTCCTACTTAAAAACAGCACACTGGAACACATCTTGCAAGGGCCTTTGCCTACCCTTTTTCATGTGCAAGTTTTTAGAAACCTGACCACAGTTTTGGAGCATCTCGTAACCTCTATCCAAGCCTCCAAAGTTTATTATGTCTCCTTGCCTTTTCAGAGCAAACACAGAATCATAGAACTGAGTCACAGAACAATTAAGGTTGGAAAATACCCCTAAGATCATCGAGGCAAACCATTAACTCGGCACCACTATGTTCACCACTAAGCCATGTCCTCATGTGCCACACCTACACGCCTTTTGAACATTTCCAGGGTGTTCAAACACATAATAAGCCCATCAACAAATACTAGGTTAGATAATAATTTAACTGAAATTTTATTTTTTCCATAATCTTGCCATCTCCATAGAGCTAGTAGCAGCTGACAGCATGATTATTAGGTTGTGCACAGTTTTGATTAGCACCAAGTACATTTTAATAGACTAGTCAGAAGCAATTTGGAAATGTTTGTTGATAAAGATAACTGGGAAGATAAATTCAAGCATGACTAGAGGGAACATGTGGTTATCAAAAGTATGCTTCATGTAGTCAATTTTAGATTATTTCATTCCACCCACTCTTGTAAAACTAATCAAAAACAAACTCTGCCCAATCTGGAGCTGCTCGAATGACCTGTGACTCTAGACCATTTACAATACAATTCATCCTTTAGCTAGGGAAATGTCATTGAAAATGCCAAGTGAGTGGGAAGCTAAACACTTAAAAGGTTTGATATACTGGTAGTATGAATGTCCAGTGTTTTCTCACTACTGTCGAGTCTTTTCAAGTCTTCAGCGATACCATCCCTTCTTCACCCTTTTTAGTCTTCCAGTGCTTTTTCAGTTCTTGCAGGTGAGAGCAGTTAAGATCCCTTCTTTTTCTATGATGATGTTTTTGGCTAACAAAGTTTGGCAGTGTTTGGAGTGCTCTGCTTCTGAGGGCACTGTTAATCCTGAGAGTATTGTCTTGGTTGGGATGCTACAGGGCAGCTCAGTCCTGAGTTTCAGAAAACCCAGGACCCTTCTGCAACCTTTCACATCTGTTGTCTGTCAATAGAGATTTCTGAACGGCTTTCTTCCTCAGGCATGAAGGGACACCAGTAAGCTCAACATTTAAGACTACTTCCAGGTCAATGCTTTTCTCTCATAAATATTACCAGCATTCTTTTCACAAATACACAAATTATGTTACAGAGTGACTGGAAAGAAATGGCAAACAGCAGATACATTGCAAAGCTAGTAACAAAATGCTGAACCAAATTGTTTGAAAAAGTGAAAGAAAATAAACTTCTAATTTAAATTTCCCCCCAGTTTGAGCAAGGGGTTAAACTAGATGACCAACTTATTTTCATTATTATTTATTCTATGTTTCTCTGTGTTGGCAGCTAGATAATTTCAGTTCACAAAAGCATTACGTGCCCAGCAGCCATCCTTTCATTTGGCTGTACAACAGTCTCTGCTCACTTCAGAGTCACAATCATGCACATACCAAAACAAGTTGTTAAGGCTTCTATTTAAGATTCTGAATTCACTTTTGGGGGCTCCGTTAGACATTCAAGCTGAATTTCAGATGGAGTGATTTTTTTATATACTTTCATGGCTCAAACAGGTTATCCCTTTTTTCTTGTTTTTGTCTTTTAAACCACATATTCCTTTTCAAAACTGTCTGGTTATCTTATACCCTTTAATTTGTCTACAATGTGAAAAACATAATTGGGCAGATTTCCCTTCCCCGAATTAAAACAACTCATAAAACCCATCAGCAGTTGGAGCAATACATCTATCATTGCTACCAAGCTCAGAAAAAAAGGAAAGACATATATAAATTTTGTGACTTGCTAGAGTTCTTCTTTTTTTTTTTTTTAATTTTCATTTATTTAGAATTGCTAAATGTCAGCTTGAAGGAACTAAATTTACATGGATACCATAAAAGAAGGGAAAAGAGTTATAGTTTGGAAGCATTTTTTTGTCACTGTGTTATAGGTTGGCTAATCCTCCCTTCAGCAGTTTGGTTTAGTCAATAATACTACTTCTAACTCATCCTTCAGACCTGCTGCTATGTGTGGACTTTGGCTTGATGCTTCTCTCACTTTCACTGCCTGTAAAGTAGCACAGATATCTGTAAAGTCAATGAAAATTTGAAAGTCTCAAAGTGAGACTGAAGGGAAAATCATTCCCTTATTCTTAGCACTTGATTAGTTTAAACACCCTGGAGAAAAGCCAGCAGACATTTCACACTCTAACAAGCCTGTCATTAATACAGATCCTGAGGCTGTTAATACCTCAGTAAAATATTTTCAGCTGTTTATAGTACCAGCGTCATTTCATTTGAGAAGAAAGAATTTTCTAGTCTTAGTAAATATATTGGTTTATTGTGATCTCTGTTTTCATAGGAAGCGTATAATGGAAAACCTTTCTAGGAGTAAAATAGAAAACTAAGAAATGAGCCTTTAAAAATCACTAATCAAAATGAAAAACAGCTTCAGTGAGGGAGGATGAGAGCAAGTATTTATTATACCACATTTCTGTCTGAATTATGAAGTGACATTGCAGATCTATAATTTTTTTCAATGTCTTTTCCAGGCATAGCTCAAGTTTGCTGAGGACATAGATCTTCCTTTCCCTCTCACAAAATACAACAGATAATGGGCTTCAATGTCCATCTTTGTGATTACACTGGAGAGGAATTTTTTTTAGGGTCACTCTGCTGGTGGCTGACCATTTTCAGCAGTTTGGCAGGCAGAATGATGGTGGGACGTGGAGGGTGGGCAAAAAGCCATACTGTCCCAAGAAGACCTTTCCTCTCATCTCTTTGTGGTACTGACTGGCAAATGAGGCCATGCTCTTGCCAGGGAGCCTCTGGGGTGAATTGAGAGTGTGTGCCCTGAGCCAGAGAGAGGCCATTGGCTGCAGACTGGAGCAGAGACAGCTGAGGCACAAACAGCAGAAGGAAAGCACAGGTGACATAAATTAATGTACTTAGTGAGGATTTAATAACCAGGGAGCTTTGCTCTAAGTCAAAGCCTCAAAATGGAAGTAAAGTAATTTTAACCAGTGACATGATTAAACAATTAAGTGAATAATAATCTTAAAGAATTGAGTGAAATAATGAATCAGAACTTCTTTGACTTTTAGTGGGATCAGCTCCCCAGGGATTTTGAAAAACAGGTATCTTGTGGATTTTGGAAAACATTCTCTTTGTGATCTTTTGCATCTGACTTAAATTTTGTCCATAGATAAATAGCCACAAGTTTTCCTCTGTAGATGATGTCAATAAAGATCGATAGAGGTATAGGAGATGTCAATTGAGGTGTTCACATGCAAGCAATTGCAGCACCTTCCAGTACCTAAAGAGGTGTTACAAGAGGGTTGGAGAGGGACTTCTTACAAGGGCATGCAGTGATAGGACAAGGGGGAATGGCTTTAAGCTGAAAGAGGGCAGATGTTAGATATTAGGAAGAAATTCTTTACTGTGAGGGTGCTGACACACTGCGACAGGTTGCCCAGAGAAGCTGTGGATGCCCTATTCCTGGAAGGGCTCAAGGTCAAATTGGATGGAGTTTTGAGCAACCTGGTGTAGTGGAAGGTGCTCCTGTCCATGGCAGGAGAGATTGGAACTAGATGATCTTTATGGCCTCTTCCTACCTAAACTAGTCTATGATTCTGTGAATGCTTAGTGAGTGTTGCTGTCAACAATAAGGCAGTAGCATGGCTATCATTTTGCCCATTCTGTCATTTTTGCTGCTGACTCTTAATATTTACTTTTTATTCATGCTCTGTTTTGGCATTTTTCAACGTGGGTCTGCTATGCATGGTTAGGGCCCCATTCATAGCTGAGCCCTGGCACAGGCTCCCCAGGGAAGTGGTCACAACACCAAGCCTGTCAAAGTTCAAGAAGTGTTTCGACAACACTCACAGGCACATGGTGTGACTCTTGGGGTGTGCTGTTCAGGGCTAAGGGCTGGACTCAATGATTCTGATGAGTTCCTTCCAACTTAGCATGTTCTGTGATTCTATGACTCATATTTTGGGTCACACAATGACAGCAGGGAGTAAGCAACCAGTTTGTTATGTATGACTTATACCCTGGTCCAGCTTCACCAGGCATACATTCTAATTTTAGACTTCAGGACATTCAGCCTACACAAACTCTTGCAAAGTCTGATTCTTTGATACCTTGAGTTCACATCCAGAGAAAAATTAAACATTATTCTCTAAGAGGCTTTTTTTAATTTGGTGACAAAATAGGCATGGTGTGGGCAGGTTGCTGGGTAGCCTCACTGACTGATGGTGTCTGTGTGCCCTTTGTGCTGTGTGGCTGCCGCCCCTGCAGGCCGTGCTGGGGTCTGGGACCCTCTCACTCACACTCACACACACACACACACACACACAAAATGGTTGATTCAACCCATCAATCAGTGAGATATAAATCTTGTCTCTGACAATGACATAACATCCCATTTTAAAGCTTTTCACTTTCGCTAGTACTGTAGTTATTCACAGCCCAGTTTCAGCAGAATCCATTAAGTCAAACATGATTTAAGTAACTTTCTTAGCTCTCTCCATGGCTTTGATTGCTTTTATCACCGTAATACTATTCAAAATGTGAGTAGTAATGGAAAAGAAATAGTCACAGAAAGAGATGCTTAGTGGAAAGGGAAATTGAGGGTAAAGGGTACTGTCTACATCACTGATTCTACTTATTAGTAATCACAGGAAACCCAGAAAATACAAATATGGCATACATAACTAAGCTGAAATCTGACATGAGATCTGGTTCACTTCTGATACGGCAGTTCTAAGTCCTCGTTCTGAGTGTACTGTATGACTAACTTCACATATTCAGAGTGTGTTAAACAAGATTCATATCTCTAACAGCAAAAGTGATAACCTACATCACTGGATGCAGAGATACCATTAGGTATTGATATAGGGCACTTTGAGTCAACCAGAGGTTCTTCACAGAATTCTTTGTGTTCCTCTCCTTCTTTGTTGTTTTTGGGCTGAAAACAATTTTCTCTGAACCATTTAATTGTTCTGTCAGTATATGCTTGCAGATCTGCTAATTCATAGACCAGTAAGTTTGATTTATGGTGCATGACATCACTAGTGCAAGAAGGAGGAAAAAAGTGAAGAGGTACTTTTTATCATACTAGCATTAAAATTCATATGGCAGGATTAACACTGTTTCTACTAAATTTTTGTCCTCTCTTGCACTGGAAAGTTTAGTTGCTGTTCACACAGCACAAAAAGTTGCCCAAAAAATGGGTCATTGTCAAATATCAATAGTCAATTTTCCAAAAGTTCTTAGCAAATAACCAGTCTGGCATCCCATTCTATACAGACCACAGAATTTCAATGGGAAACTTCTGTTTCAAGCATCCAGTTTCTGATCAAGTTACAATGCATTGTTTGGCAAAGATCAACATATTTTACCTGCCTCCATCTAGTGCCATACTAAAAAGTGTGTAGTACTCAAAAGTCCTTAATAAGCAATATTAGTGAAGAATTATTTTCTTTTTTTTAAAAAAAGCTGTGGGTTGTAGAAGACTGAGGCTGACCCAGCTTCTGGATAAACCGCAGCCAGCTGGCAGAACCAGAAAGACATTACTAAAGTGAATTAGGCATTAAATACTAAATGATCATTGTAGCTCTCAATTTACTGTGGGGATCTGGAAATTCTTTGCCCAGAATGCAGAAACTAGTGAGAGCTAGTCTTGTGTGTGGTACCTTAAGGGTCAATAAACTTAATGTCATAAAAGTCATAAGTGCTTCTGAAGGAAAACATTTTTAAATAACTCTAGTGAATAATCTATTTTTGATGCAGAGGGATAAGGCATCGGATTCACAACAATATCTAGAAGCAGCCAAAGATTTGAGGTTGATCTGCCTGCATCTCAGTAATATACCTACATGAAGATTCTTCTCAAAGGCTTCTGTAACAGTAAAAAGAACTTAAAATTTGACTAAAATACCATTGGTTAAAAAAAATAGTCTACTGCAATTACACTGAAGAAGATAGAGGATTAAGCTGCAGACAGTGGAAATCTGCCCCATTGATGGTTCCTAAGGTATATCTGAGAAAGATACTGCCCCTCTGCTGAAGTCAGGAGAAGTTTTAGTTAAATCCAATTGGAAGAACTGTGGTTTTTAATCCAAAAAGTGCAGGAAACACAGGAGTGTAAACAAAGCTGATCAAACTGAAGAGGGAATAATCATAAAGTGATATGAACAGAAGCATAATTAAAATCTCTTATGTTGAGGGAATAAAACAGAGAACAGAAGTGATTAAGAGGATGTTGATTGATCACTCCTGAAAACTTAGGGATAATAAGTAATGTTGCTGTAAAAAAGATGAGCTAAATACTTCACTTGCACACTATGGAATTTTGAATAATGTTGTCAAATGATAGGCGTTTGAAGAATTAATCTTTATGGTTTAAAATAAATGCAATAATAGTAATAATGTTATCATGGTAATAATAGTAGTGGTGGTGGTAGTAGTAGTGCTAATAATAATAACTTGAATAGTTAATTTGAACTACTGACCAGCAGCTTCTCATTTTTCTATCTAATCAGGAGGAGAACACTGCTTGCAGAGAGAAACTTCTTATTCAGCAACGAACTTCATTGAGAGGCATCTTATTTCAGAAAATATCTCTTGTCATACCACTTTACAATTCCTCTGCCTTCAGTTGTGATGACTTTAATTTCTTTCAATGAATGAAAAAAACCCTGGAGAATCTATAGTCCTGTATCTAAGCTATAGATGCAGATCGCAGAAGAACGTGTTTTTCTTACGTCTTTCTCCTACCAGTATCACATGTGATATTACTGACAGGAGAATNGATGACTTTAATTTCTTTCAATGAATGAAAAAAACCCTGGAGAATCTATAGTCCTGTATCTAAGCTATAGATGCAGATCGCAGAAGAACGTGTTTTTCTTACGTCTTTCTCCTACCAGTATCATTATGTTGTGATGTTTATTCCCAGCTCCCTGTCATATAAAGGTAAAACTAAAAACAGCTCTGCATTGTTTCCAAGATAGTTCAAGGTGGACATGAAGATTCTGGTCATGTCTTCAAGATGTCCTTCCAGCTTGCCGATGGAACTGTTTTGTTCACCAGTAATAACGTATGACTGACACTCGCCAGGGCGACATTTGAGATGCTATCTCAAATCTGGCTTCAGCTCATTCCTCATTTCTATTTTCATGTTTCATGTTCTGATAAGCAGTCAAACAGAAAACCTCATAAACTGAAGTCTCGCTTCCTTTTTAATAGTCTTATCCATTTAGATAGTTTTTGAGGTCAGACAGGGATATGGAAGAAATGATCTATCAATCATTTATAATTAAAAATTACTTCTTTCATTCCCACTACTTTCTTGTCATTGCAGGAAAACCAGAATAGTTCAGTGTTTTCCTGCCCTTTGGTAGCACTCAGGGCTAGGAATAAGTTCCAAGGCTTATTAAGAGTCTAAGCTTCTAGTTTTATTTCCATTTTTCTAGAAATTTACCAGAAAAAATTCATAAGATCATCACTTTATTTTGTATATGCTTCTCTCTTTTATACCAGTTTAATTCTTCTTTTTTCCCCATTGCAGAGGAGCCTTAATCTGGGTAATCCAGGTACACCCAGCCTATTTCTCTTGACGCATCTGCTACATAGTAATATAAGCCTGATATAAGCCAAAAAGTTACAGATTCTGCCTGGGGAGTAGAGCAAGAAGTTGCACATTGTCCTAGAGAATAATGGAATGCAATGAACAAAACTTGCCGAAAAATTCTAATGACTAAACACCTAGCTTGGTGAATTGGGATCCCACTTCATGGTTACACAGGTTTCAGCTCATTTCTGATTACTACCATGTATTGTGTTCAGACATCACAGTTTAACACAATTTAAAACCACATCACTTTCATCTAACACCAGATGTTCATTGCTTTTGAAAAATCTCATTCATTCTGCTCATGCAAAAACCTATCTCATAAAATATGTATATATTTTCCATATTGACTTGATGTGTACAGTCTCCAACGAAGACTTCACATCAGCTGCATGTCCCTGTGTGCTGTACAAGTTGCTTCCCAGTAAGGATGGTCACCTGAGAAGCAAATTAGTGACTGCAAGACTTTCACAGTGAAATACATCACTGAGCTGAACAGCAAACAAAAATACAGCTAAGCCAAATGCTTCAGCAAAAGGAACTTTAATTATACTCTCTGGACGTGAATTTAGAGATGAAAAATATGTGAAGTTACAAATACAATTCAGAGTTTACACAGAACAGCAGCCTATTTAAAAAACAAAAAAACAAAACAAAACAAAAAAACAAAAAAAAAACCAAACAGCTTCCTTTTACTGCAATAAAAACCGAACCTTGCTTGGGGAACAAAAGCCTTGGGGAACAAGAGCTCCAGACACTGTAATGCAACAATCCTTCATTGCATCAAGTGAGGACTTGACTTGTGAGTTCTCAAGGTGTTTTAGATATTGAGGAATCACTTTATTCCACCAGAATGGCTCAGCCTTTCCTGAGGGCAGAATGTCACATCTGCTTTACAGCTCACAGTTACTATTTAAGCCGGGTCAGGAGTTTAAAGAAACTGGAATGTGTTATAGAATACGCAGGTCTACCCATCTGAAGTTAGAACTCAACCAGTTCACAGCTGAGATACACAGCTGGCAGATACACAAAACTGACTTATGCCACAATCATGTTGTTGGTGACCAGTGTGACTCAACAAATTTTTCTGCCAGGTACTTTTTTTCCCGACAACTGGTTTTACATTGAACCTTAACTGCTGCATTCATGGGTGGATAATACCATAGTACATCACTCATTGCTCAGACGTGTGGACATGAGAGTCCTCTGAAACTAAAGCACATTTCTCAAATATTGCCAGATCATATGAGAGAACTCTGGAGACAATCTGCTTATAAGAGAGGAAGGACTTATACATATCAAGGAGTTATTTAAAAGCATTTTCCTTCCTCTTTGGTAATTCAAGGAGCTTTTTGAACTTTCCCTTTAGAGGGAAAAGCAGTGTTATCAACTCTCCATGTCTTTCAGTGAGAGTTACTCTCTGTATTCCCTATGTTGGTGACAGGTGTAGGAGGAATTCCTTTCAGCCAGCAATTTACTTCTAATTAGAAAATGTCTTTTTGGATAACTCAGCTCTCAGTTTTCCTGTGTTTGCAAAACAATTTTCTTCAGATTTCCAGCATTTTTTGTATTACTTAGAAGACAATTCATAAAAACTGTGAACTTAAGGGTCTTTGAAGGAATGAATAATTACAAGGGTGACATGTTCTGCAAGGATAGATAAATCCTAATACAAATTCTAACTCTGGATTCACATAGTCTGTCCCAAATTCATTGCATGGTTACCCATTTTCTTCAAACAATGACTCCTAACATCCTCATACAAAATCCTGATCTTATTGTGTATAGATGTACCAATGAACTTTAAACCAAGCTAAAATCAGAGCAGAATAATTCAATGTTCTGTAGTCTCCTAATATCATCTTACTATTACAAGGCTTGTATCTGCCACTTTCACCATTTACACAGTTCCTCTGCAACTTTAGCACTAGGCTGGCTTTAAACATCCCCTCACTACCTGCAGTTTACTCCGGTTAACCTCCTCCAGTTCACACTTTCCAGCTCACCTCACCTAAAGGATACTGGATGCCTACCCGTAACGGTGATCCCAAAGGATTTAATCAGACTGTGGAAAAAGAATATGAATTTGGGAACCTCAGAAAGAGGACCAATATCAGACAGCATTTTGAGGAATGGGATCTGCTGGGTGGCTGGCTAGTGTAGGGCACATACAAAATTTTAAAGGTGAACTTAACTGCAGCATCAGCCAGACAGTCATTTGGGCTTGAACAGCAAAAGAGATTAATTTTCTTGTTATCTGTTCTCCTAATTATTCCAGTTCATTGAGCACACTCCACTTTTAAGGATCTCCTAGAGCTTCATAGTAGTATGTTCAGTGAAATACTAGCTCTGGCCTGGGGATACCAAAGGTATATATTAGCATCAAGTTCCACTAGGGCTCATTTTTTTCTTAACAGTTCAATTTAGTGTGGGCACAGCACAACTCTGCTTTGATTCCTGATTGTAGCTCCATAACTAACCAGGCTGTCTTTCAGCATTACTGGACTGCAGAGTGTAAACAGACCCTAAGTCCTTCTACAATTCTGCTGCCTTATTAGTAAGATGTGCAAACAGAGAATCCCATGTTTTCCTTCCCTCACTTCTCCTCCACCCAGTAGAAAAATGACTTACAGCCTTCTCTTAATGTGTCTTCACCTTTTCCATTTCCCTTCATCTACTGAACTCAGCATGGCTCAGGTTGTCCTCAATTTGTGCACAAAGCAGACCGTCTTGTCCTGAAAAACATTCCCACTCACAGAGTAAGAAAGCCATAATGAGGCAGTATGGGATGAATGCAATAGGTGGAGATGCTTCAAGAGAGTAGACATCAAACAAAGAATAGTTTAACTGCTCCAAATCATCTACAACAGTAGCCAATTTCTGTGCACTGAACATACTGGGTCCCTTAGGAAACTGGTCTCATTAGACTAAAATTTAGCCTTTGTCAATATCCCCTCAGCAGGGCAATGCCTCTTATTGCCTTGACTACTTTTGTTTCACATGAATACCTTTCTTTACAGACTCCAATTCTAATTCTTGCACGGTCAACCCTGAAACAAGACTAGTGTTGACAGACCTCAAATCTCCTTGGCACATCATTCAGAACCCTTGGACGTGGTTTTGCAACCAGCTGGGGTGGAAGCCAGCTCTAACTAAATAAAAGATTAGCTGTTGGCAATTGTCCCTATAATTTGAAATCTCTTGCTAAATTGCAGTCTGCTGTGCTTTTGTTTGTTTTATTAAGTCCTTCAACCTAGCTGCCACAGTCTCACATGGACTATGAGGCTAAGAGAATGTCTTTTGATCTCTTGTGAAAAAATTAAACTTGAAATTAAAAAAAAAAAAAANGGATTTCTCCTCATCTGATAAATGCTTAAACTTACATCTTCACATGTTAGTAAAAACAGCAGTAGGAAATTTCTGCCCACATGGCTGGGAGCATACCTGTTCTGATAACTTCATCCAAGATACCAGCTATGTAAACTTCGAGTCTTATTTAGGTAATTGGCAGAAAGGAGTAGTTACACAATTCCCCAGCAAGTACTTCTTCACTGGAAAGTCCAAAAGAATCCAGTTTAAATTCCATTTACTTTATTTCAGAGGTTGTAATCTGATCTGTCGTCCCTTTACAGTCCCATTCAGTACAGATGAAGGCAAATACAGACATGCAAATGAAGGCAAACACAGAAAATGTAATAGCACTGCAGATGCCAGGGTGGTGGACAGACAAACTCTAGAAACTGTTACAAGGGCTGAGCTGATCTTCAGTCAAATCACATTACCAGATGTGTGTGCATTTCAGTCTCTGTGCTGCCCTGACTGCAGCTGACACATGTGACCTTACACCACCTTTACCAGGAGCTAAGAGAACGCTTTTCATCTCGCAGCAGGCTCAATACAAAGATGTGTGCAGGTCTGTGACTGCAGAGTTAACTTGCTGCAGCCACTCAGTCACTCCTTGGTCACTTGTCTGTATCAAATGGCTTATCTACACAGTAAATTTATTTTGGAACAGTGGTTTCTCATTGATTTTCTGCATGAACACCTTTGTAGAGATTTGTTATACATTTAATATGATTTTAAATTAAATTAGGTTAAATGAACATAGATTATATGAATTATACTAGATCGATCTAATTTTTAAAAAGATACTTCTAACTTAAAAACACTGAAACATGGATTTAGAAGTTGTCCTTCAAAAGCTGTTTAGAGAGTCACTGTCATCACTGTTCATCTTTTATCGCTGTTCTGTAAAATAAAAGCACATAGTGTAACATGTTATTGAGAGAACTCAAAATTTTGAAAAAAAACACAAACTCATTTTTCTCATGTTAACTCATTTTTAACTCACGTGAAGGAGAAAAACCTATTCTCCTTATACTAACCTTTTTACAAATATTTTTCTATATAGTGAAAATACAACACAGAATTCACGCTTGTTAGGCCAATAGGTCTTATAACATAATAAGGATTTTGCTTGGGAATCTAGTTTTAAAAATTGAAGGTATGTATTTGGTGTTCCTATGGAACTCTTCTTCCAGAGGAAATATGAAGCTACTGTAACTCACACATACAGCATATATATGAATTTATGTCCCTTTTTAAAACTACATACGAATTTTGGAAGCACAGTCAGCACAAAAAATGGGCACAGGGATCTTTCTGCACACTGCTTGCCTTGCAGATGCGAATTACAGGCTAGTGGCTTCTTCTGTGATGGAGTACTTACAGCTGTTCCTTGTGGTACTAATGGTTGAAACTAAATTCCCTGCAGAAACCATGATAAATGAAAAAAAAAAAAAATGGTATGACAGTAGGAGGACCATTTTGACATTTAGATAAAAGGGAGATTTGAGTTATGCCATATTCTGGCATATTTTCCAAAATGAAATATTAGGCACAATAAAGTGGTTTAATGGTTTCTGAAGACCGAAATTTGCTCAAACAAACAAGGAAGGAGTAGAAAACACATGCAGAGATTCAGACTGTTCCTTCTTTATGCCATTCCTCATAATCTGTCATATGGCTTCAGTGAAATTTAGTAGAATTCTTTTTTCCTGGGAGCTGTTCATGAGTTGTAACAGTACAGTCCTTGGGACTTTGGCATTGTAATTTGCTGCTGTGACGGTAACAGGGATATTATAGAATAAGCTCCCACAAGGTCTCCATGCCTCTAGACAGTGTCAGTGAAAGAAAAGGGCCAAGAAATTATATATGAAACTTAGGAGAAAATATGATTTTTCTTTCAAACCCTCAGCAAAATAGGGTTTGATGCTGTTCCAGCTAAAATCTGTGGGAGTTTTGTCACTGATTTCAACAGGAGCAGAATCAAGCACAGTTTTTCATGGAGATTAGCACTCAAAAAAGAGATGTGAGCAGCAAAAACTCTGTATAGGCCCTCATGAAAAATCCTTTCCTGGCTTTAGAATGCATTTGCTGTTATTGCCCTTTCCTGCATGAAAAAGAGAAGAGCTAAACATCAGAAGGATGCATTGTTTGGCAATCTCCAAAGGATATCATTCTGCTTTCAGTAAGACAGATTTGACTATTCTCCTCACATGAAGTCAGATGGTCCCAGAAAGGCTTTGCTTGCCATTACATTGTTGGCTAAGACAAAGGTAAAACAGCTGAATGCCAAGTTAGATCAACTGTTTTGAAGGGCTGGAGATCCTTAGGCTCTCACTCATGTAGGCAAGTTTGGGGAAGGACTTCTTTCATGTTTTAGACTGAAAGATTAGGCTGTAAAGGAAGAAAACTAATCCCAAGGGTCAGCAATTATTGCCCAGTTTTTTTTTTCAGTTAATAATTAAAAAGAAACTTGAATCAGTGTTACTGAATGGTACAGCCAACTTCCAGGCAGAGTCAGGGGATGTTAGAGCACTTGGAATATTTATCCTTTACAGGAAAGGTTTATTAACCTGGAAAGAGAGGAGCATTTTTATGAAATCCTTCAGCAACTGATCTGAAAAAATAGTCTGTATTGTTACACTCATGCTGCAGAAAGGGAAAGGAAGGCACATGGAGATAAACAACATTTTCCAGGCTAAACCATAAAGTACTGACTGTTACAGTACCATGGATACCAGGTCATGTCTCTGAACTTTCAGCTCATCATGTATGTGCAGGACTTGGATGCAGCACACCCTGCTCATTAGACATACTTTTAGCATATCCAGTGCTTGAAAGATTCCACAACTAGAGGAGAAAGAAGTTGACCAAGTGCCATGTTTAGGGAAGAGAGTATGTGTATGTATGTATGGGTATGTGTGTGCATGCTTCCAAAGGAATCATCACTATTGTACAGACAAATATGGCATGTTCTTCCTCACAAACAAAGCCATCAGAGTCCTCAAGTTCAACATGCAGCCCTCAGAGTCTTGCACTGATGTCAGTGGAAGGGTTGGATGTGCAGCTAACACTCAACACCACCACAAAGAAAATCATTATTCAGCTGTGAGAGCAGATTTTTGTCATCAGTGTTTTAATCAAGTTACAAGCCAAAATATATATCATATGGTTTTGGTGGTTTCCCAGGTCTGTAACAGATATTCTATACAGATTTACAGGGCACTTTGCCATTGTTCTTTCCATTTCTCACACTTTATATTTCTATATATCATCTTGATTTCAGTTAAGTTTCCGCTGTCTGTATATGATCCTTCTTGCATGCTCAGAAACAAAAGTACAAAGTGCAATTTCAAAACAAAAGACAGATAAAAAGACAGAAAGATAAATGTTTGCAAGGATAATAGAACCAGACTTAAAGATAGAGAAAGAATAATTATAACTATTAAAGTCTGGAAACGAGTAAAACATTCTTTAAATTTCTCTTTCCTGTACAATAATGGAACAAATCTAAGATCAGAAATCTCTCTATAAGATTTGAGAAAAGTACGTAATGTGCAGGAATTCTTGTTACTGTTAGGCTTAAAATGGCTATTTTTTCACCTTTCCTGAAAGACAGTACATAAGTTTTAAAACTCTTGTGGACCTAAACAGTGTACCCTTTTTTTTTTTACTATCACAAAAATTATACAGCCCTTTTGAGTAATTTGTAAAATGATGGGTGGTGAAGTACCAGTTAGGTCCATGACTTAGTTTTCCAGATAGAACAGTGGTGTTTATTGTTCCTCCACCCTCAGAGGTCTCACTTGAGACCCTGCCAGTGCTTCACAGGCCCTTCATACTGAGAACCCTGGTATGGAAAAAGACTGCATGAGCTGATAAGCTCATATCTGCTGTGGTACGAGTAAAAGGGAGAAAATAGCCAGCTGTGAATGAAATGCAAAAGCCACCCAAAGCACTACCTGCCAACAACCTCACAAGCTCTGGAACATGATGAATTGATGAGAAACAACTTGCTGAGCTTAAGCAAAGGTGATGAGAAGACTAAGGTGAGTATGAGAATGAAAGGACTGCAGAGTTTAGCCAACATGTAGAAGGCAGCCCATAGCTACCCAGGTAAATAATGGATACTCTGGAGGGAATAACACAGTGCACCTCACAAAATTTTTTCAGTAATGCTACTAATTATTAACAGGAAACCACAGATAATGTCAATGATGATGATAATGATGAAGATGATTACTATTCATCATTTCCAATAACTGCAAACTGAAATTCCTAGTGTTATTATATCCACATATGAAACAGTAGATACCAAATATATTATATTTAAAATTCTCTTCCTCACTAAAACCCATTAAAAATCTTATGAGACTAGGGTACAATAGTAATCTCTTTTTGTGTACCTTTATTTCCATAGTATTGACATTTAAGTAGGAATGTAAGTTCTGTGGTCAACTGAGATTTTTAAAGTGTACAGATGCAGGCTAGATTTCCATTGTTTTTCATTGTAAGATTTCCTCACCACAATCACCTAGAGAAAAAGAAAATTGTATTTTTTTCATCTCCAGTTTTGACCAATTAATCCCCTGAGTTTCTCCCATACCAGAAACTTGTAATTTCTGCTGTCTTTCCAGGATGATAATTGGGGATGAAGGGTAAGCCTTTCCTTTGGGTTTGGATTGAGCATAAATATAAGAAAACTCAAAAAAACCAAACCTGGAGAAAACAGAGAAAAGCAAAGCAAAGCAAACAGCAGAATGACTCATCTTATTGAGGATAAGTGTTCTCCTGCTGGAAATACTGCGTGAGTGGATCAGATCCACTGTGGTGGGTCCATGGTACATTGAAGAAAAAAGCAACCAAACAAAACAACCTGCGTTTTTGGCCCTTGATTCACAATGTTACAAGAAAAGATACAACATTATTCATAATAAAAGAAAACAAAGGAAAGAGCATTGCAAATTTGAAAAAACCTGATTGGTAAGGTTGTCCGTGACTGGTGTTGCTGCCTTTCACAGAGCAGCAATGACAAATTTCCTACCTACTCTTCCCAAAGCCTGGCATTCAGAATACAGAGAATACAATCCAGACACACATGAACTACTCACAAAGAATCTTTTGGTGTCTTACACAGAAAAATGAAAGACTGAATATAAAATGTAAAACATTAGTTAAACTGAAGTTTAACTGCTACTCTGAATGAGCTCTAAGCAATTTTTCACTCAGCATCACTCAGCTATCAATCTCTCAAGGAAACTTCTCAACTTTTTCCCTAGGAATTTAGCTCTTCTGTAAGCCCTTCATCTTGCAGACTGCCTTTAGGGAAGATCATGGTACTCTATGAATCTATTTAACTTTCATACACAAGCTTCTCCGGAGGGCCCACTGAATAAAATTTCTCCATCACGCACACTGTCATGCAGGAGTCCCATGAGTATAAATTAGTTAGGTTAGCTAGGAGCTCTATTTTTTTTCTGAAGGATTATGCCCCACTCTTAGATTATTTGACTTGGTGATGCCTCTGGGCATGGTGGGATAGATTGATTGCCTATCTAGAACACAAGTGAAATCTCATAAACATGGTCCTGGTACTGATGTATTTCCACAGTACACTAGCCAACCTGTAGGACAAAATCAGGACACAAAAAGTAGACTGAGGTTCTTTACTTCTTCTCATATCTAATCAGACTATTAGCAAAGCAGAATAATTAAGAGTGAAATAAGAAACTATTTTTTTCAGATTCCTGAAGCACCCCAAGTTCTTTCCAATATCTAGAGTCTACACATGTTTCTGAGTCAATGTAATGACAGTACCCCACCAAATATGTGTTTTATCTGTTCACATGAACTTTCCACTCCAGACACATTACTTGGAGTGTCATTTTTTTAAAAAATATTCTAGATATTCCTTTTACTCAGGAACTGCTTGCCATGAAGTCAAGTCTCTCTCTGATTTTCAGGAGACAGGATGTTAACGTTTTTCAGAAGTCAAAAAAACATATTCAACTAAGCATGATTGACAGGACAAGAAGGTCAGAAATAAAGCAACAAGGCAATGTCTGCCTAACAGACATATATACACAAGTGATGAAGAAAATTTAAATCTCTCTTGAGACCAAGAAGGTGCAAATCTGAGGATGACTGCTATTTTAACCACAAATCCTATTCTCCATCCTAGTCTTCATTTTCAGATTTTCGAGGCTCAGTTGGAAAAGC
This sequence comes from Scytalopus superciliaris, assembly GCA_013400415.1. Lineage (NCBI taxonomy): Eukaryota > Metazoa > Chordata > Aves > Passeriformes > Rhinocryptidae > Scytalopus > Scytalopus superciliaris. Next base: position 1,348,700 of record VXBX01009446.1, read on the forward strand.
TCTGAGTAACACAGTCCAAGCTATGTATAGATCCCACTTTGTGTACGAGGTTGGACTAAAGGTCTCCCAAGATACTGAGTGACATGAATTATCCTATGAACCAATACATTAAAAAACCCCACTCAATCCCTCGTGGATTCTCAAATTTTTGTTTATAATAACAAGTAGTAATCAAGTAAAAAAAGGTTTGAAGTTTCCTCTTTGTCCTCTCTACGCAGATATATTGCCCTAAGCATCCCACCTCTTGGCCCCAGCACTCAACACCATTCCTCTAGATATACACTCTCATGCCTTGGACAGTGCAGTTCAACACTGTCTCATTTTGCCCTCACTTTCAAGGGATTGGCTTTCTCTTTGGATAAAAATTTGCATTATCAAAGGCTTAAATTATTTTTAAAATAACTGTGATTTGTGAAACTCATAATAGGGAAATTAATTATCAATCGAAAGTCCTAATTGTTATTACAGATACAAAAGAGGAGGGATAGAACAACAGTGCAAAATATTTTCCCCAGACAAGGTTTCGTTCTTCACAACAGCTTTTTCAGTAGAAAATTTAAGGCCTGGATTTTTGCAACATGATCTGGTGTTTGAGGTACTTAGCCTAAGCTGTTCAAATGGAACATGGTTTTCAAAGGGCCAGGTCTTTTTGGTGTGCCCAGCAAGCAAGAGATAACAGAGAGGACTGGGTACTTTTAATAATGATGTTCTAAAATTTGCAGATGTGTCCAAATCATTAAGGACCCTAGTGAAATTGAAGTAACTGACACACAGTTTCTTTTTTTTGAAGTGTAACCTCTGTCCTTTCTTAAACAAAGATTTTCAGATATACTGCAGCATAGGTTCATGCCAAGGTATTAAGTCAAACAACTGTCAAGGAAAGACTTGACATTAGAGGTTGAGGGGTTTGATTCCAGTCTTCCCACTGTCAATTAGAACTTGCAGAGTTTGACCCCAGTTTCTTTGCATATCCAGTGATAGAGAATCCTGCTTTGCCTCCTGAGGATGGATAAAGGTCCACACACTTACGCTAAACAGTTTTTTAGCATATCAGACTTTCTCCTCACTTCATCTTTTAGGGAAAGACGTCTGCTGAAGAAGCCTGGAATTATATATACGAAGCCATGAAAACAAGGTGAAGAGTTGTTTAATGCTGCTCCAGTCCCCAAAAGGGAAATGGTAACTCCAAAGATCTTCCTTTTCAGCCTTATTATTGACACTCTCTGTTGCAAACTGCTGGTCAAGAATGAGTTCCTTTTTTTCTATTCATTGGAAATAATGAACAGTGGAAGTTTTCTGTGTCTTAAAATAACTCTTTTTATCATTCAAGATCATCAAATCCAATAAGAAACAAATAGTCTGTCTGATTGCCATATTCTGCCACCTTCCATGCTGCCTTTCTTTATCTGCGACTTTTTTACCCCACAAAAACTTCTGTAAATCTAGCTAACAGCAACTGTTAAATATTTTATGGGGTTTTCATAATAAAAAACACACTGCATCTGCCTTAAAATTGTTTTTTAAGGGCTCATGATCAATCAGATAGCTGTGAGCTCAGAGACAGCCATCAATGGTAGAACACCTAATATATGTACTTGGTTTCATAGTAGACTTCTAGATAGATTCAGCAATGCACTTAGTTGTTTAAATATTCATACCTGTTCCCCCACAAGCAAGCTTTAATATGGTTAGTTTGAAGGGATAGTCAAATTTATAAACTCTAAACTTCAGCAACATGCCATTACTATGTCCTCCTAAGGTAATTTTAGCACCTCCATGATGTCATTCTGTAAGATGTATTAGTCAGATGTAAGTTAATTAGTAGCTAGAAGAAAATTTATTATATGCTGTAAAGCTTCACATGGAGTGCTGCTTGGAGAAGTGAAAAATAAAAGGAAAAAAGAAAGAGGAGATAGAATAAGTAAATATTAAGCCTTGGGCACTGCATTTACATTTATGAGATCCTCTATGATTTACTGCTCCAGCTTCTTTTCCCAAAAATGCCTTGGGTTTGTTTCACCTAAAATACACTATAATGTTTTGTGAAAGTTCGGGTTGGCTCTCTGCCAACAGCCAAACCTCACAAGAAAGATTCCCCCCTCCCTCTCCCGAAACGGCAAAAAGCAGCAAGAGAAAATTGAAGGAATATATATATTTACATATATTAAATTTATATTCTAGGCACAACAAGACAGGGACCCCCAAACCACCCCAATAAGGGGCAAGGGGAAGGGAAAGGGGAGAGGGAGACAAAATAGGGAAAAATAAGACAAAACAAATATATATACAATCTAAATTCAGAAATTAACACAGTAAATAACAAATACAATAGTAAATTCAATACTTTCCTTAGAAAAGCAGATTCTTAACCTTCGCCGCCAGCCCAGGCAAAACAACCCCCAGAGCAGGCCTCGCTGAACACGGATAAGCCAGGCCCAAACACCGGGAGCTCGTCAGCGTGCGAGCCCGAGAAGGAAAAGAAAGCAAAAAAAGAGCGAGAGCACACCTCCTCCTTCGGTTTATATACACCTGATTACGTAAAGATATGGGATGGAATACTTCCTAGATCTTGACCCTGGTTACCAAGGAAGGCCTACAAAAAACAACCCATCACATGTTTGTAACATTAATTTGTTTAAGGTTCTCTTACTCTGTGACTGTTCAAGTATGAAAGTGAATACGCCATTGCAAAACTCAAGTCACAGTCATGGCTTAGACACACTCCAAGGCAGCTAGAAAACCCACATGTGTACAATCCCTTACCTAACCCCATTCATCAAAATCTGCTCCAAGTCACCACCGTAACCAGAGTTGCCTGGTTTTATCAGGCAGTACCTGGATTTGCAGGAAGGATTGCAACACACCCTTGCAAGAAGGAGGAAGCTGGCCCTGGGCACTTTCAGCCGTGGACACTCAATGCTAGAGTGGCCACACAGTCTGCTGGATGGTGGTGTAGGGACAGAAAGTTCTGGATAATGTTGGTTATTTATTCCTGTTTTATTGCCACCCCTGATGTCAGTAATGGTGTGTTAACAAGACTGCTTATAAATCAGAAATAAAGGTGAGTAGATCAGTTAGATGACCTGAGACTAAAACTCCTTCCTGGTAACATAGTGGTCCTTCACATCTTTCACCACTTTGGTATTCCCTGGCAATTAGAAACTGCTGGTGAATGTTGATTCCAGTGGACCACATTAGTATGATATGGTGGAATAATTCTACTATTCCTGTGCTATATATAGATTCAAAGATCCTGTCTTCTTGGCTCTGTCTAAACTCAGGACCTGTAAGAGGCAGCAATTTTTAATGCAATTTTTTGTTATCCATATATTCTCTCTTCAGAACAAGTGAAACTGGAATAGATTAAACAGTGATATGTGTAGAAAAGATGAATAAATAAAATGAAAAAGGGGCTTTGTCAGAAAAACAATAACCTGTATATTTTAAGTTGACATGAAAGCACTGACTTCAAGAATTACTGCAATTCATTCTATGAATAAATTTCAAAGAAACAAGATTTTTCACTTGTTTATAATATTTTAAATTTTAAAAGGAGTGGTTCTAACTGAAAAAGGTAAAAATGTCAAATGGCGAGTAAATATGATATTTAACTTTGTGATGTCAAAAACTAATCAGTAAAAATAGACATTCTTTTTCAAAACATTGCCACTACCCTCATTGAGTTACATTTTTGGTACAACTTGGTTTTGACAAGTTCAAAACCACAAAAAACCCCTGGATTTAGAATTTGAAAAAAATATTTGTGTAAACAGAAAAAAAGTCTTTTATTTAAGTGAACGGATTGGGAACTAACTAACAAGTTAGTTTCAGAAACAAACACACTAACACAGAGGAATGAAATGGAAAGTGCTTACTCAGAAAAAGGATGCAGGTAACAGAGGGTGTTAGAAGTTGGAGAACACTTTTATGAGTCAGTTACTTGAAAAAGGCCTTAAACTGGGAAAGTACTACTGATATTCCCAAAAGGTTATTGTTTTCCTATGAATAATTTTTATAAACTGTGATGTTGCTGGAGCAAAATCATAAGGAGAAAAATTTTGAAAGTAGTATCGTGGGAACTGGATACGTAAATCCTGTTTGCTAACTGGATTTGTGAACACAAGTCCCCATGCACTGCGTTGCAAATGGAGCACTGAGAGGATTAAAACAGGCTGAATTTTTTTTTTCCTCAAGTCTTTTTATTTTTATTCCGCTTCATCCTCCTCGGTGTTCAAGATGGCACTGTGTTCACAGCTAGAGGGAGCTGGAGTGTAGCGAGGTCCTTGTGAGCCACGGTTTCAGGCAATTTCTCACTCTAATGTCAGACCTGATACAGATGTTACAGAGTTTGTTAATTTCTGAACAGCTTTAGGAAGTTCAGAGATTTTCTGGACCCCCTCTGGTTCAATAAAGAAAAACAGAAGGATCCATGATTATCAATTACTATTTAAAAAAGGACAGTCTAGAACACGGTGAAACCAGCACGAGAAAAGCAGTTGACCTGAATCTCCACCTCAGAGTCTCTAGGGGAGCGGAGCTGTCCTCCCTGCCCTGGAGCACAGTAACAGGAGGAGGAAGGAAGGGGTGGGAAAAGGGTTCCTTCCAACAAACACTCCAGCACCAAGTGTGTGCCCGTGGCTGCAGGCATACCTGATTGCAGAAAAGTGTCTGTTCTCTGCATTGTAAAGAAAATACAAACCACCAGGGAATATTTAGCAATTCTTCAGTGTTCTATGTGGGTTTTAAAGAAAATATAAGACATACATTATTAGGCCTGAGTGCCTTACAACATTTCAAAAATGAGTTTTATAAGTCAAGAGTCGAAGGAGAAGGTAGAATTTACCCATCTGCCAAAGGCCAGTGCAAAGTCAATGTACCATTTACTTTCTCAAAATGAGTTTAAGGGACCCCTACGGTTTCATGCTGGCCTTTTCCAAAAGTATGAGCTTCAAGATCATTCAAATGGAAAATAATCACCTTAAAAGTGAATACTCCAATAGAGGAAATGGAGAACATTCTCAACATGGGGAAATGTATAACTCCCCCTAGCTCGTATTACTAAGATAAATGCCTGCAGAGAGTAGGAAAGAGAGACAGCATATTTTTGCAGCATCACAGTCAGGAACTGACTGACTGAACAACATGTTAGCTTGAAAGTGGTGCTGTATTCCAAGCAGAAAGAGCCCTGTATATTTTAAAAAAGTAATACAATCTAAACATATAAAACTCCTTTGAAATGTAATTTAATATTTCTTCAGTAATTCCTGGGGAAATAAAAGATTTATTTTAAATTCTCTTTCTAAATACCATCTAGCTATTTCCATGATAGCTGCTTAAAGAGGAAACAGGCACAAATAGTGATAGAATGCTTCTGAGAAGTTTTTATTCCTGAATGCTGCCCATGCTTAGTGCAACTTGTCCTTGTTCTTGTCCTCGTGTGCTTATTTCCATGAAAGAAAAATGTCATTGCTCCAAACTGGTAACATCTTATATCAATTTAGGATTGCTGTAAAGGATTGTTTCACAAGGTGTCAGTTTGACAAAGGATCACAGACCACGAAAACCAATCAAGGCTACAAAATTCAGCAGTAGCAGATAAGTCTCTTTTAATTTCATGGAGTTAAATGCTATGGCTGATGTCTTCATTATTGTCTTTTCATGTATATATACATATATAAATATGCATATATATTTTAGGAAGCTTTTTATGTTAGACTCATGGCTTGAAAGGGGCTGTTCAGTGTGTTTGGCAGATTCTTCATGTGCACAAAGTCATCAATTTAAATAGTTATATTTTGAGGGATGGTTGTTGATTTTAGTCTGGTTTTGTGTGAGCCTTTCAAATAATGTACTTTCAAATAATTATCTTGGGCACATCTCTGAAGTTTTTAAAAAAATACCCCAAGCCTATAAATAATAGATCTTTCACTTGATTCCAAGCAGCAACACATCATCCAGCAGGGCCTTCCTTGTCTTTCTTTAGAACTTAGGGGAAAGCTGTCAAAATGTAGATGGACAAGTGAATAGGACTCTGGTGTGAGACTACACAAGGATGCACTCCTAGGCTCTGATACAGACTCATAGCCCCTTGCTGTGCCATGGAGCTATGACAGCATTTAAAGGCAAGAAATAGCAGAAAAGGGAAAGCAAATAGTTCAAAAGAAACCAAAGAGTCTCAGAGCCAAATTGTAGCTGCTTGAATATTTGCTAGAAATTGAAAATGTGAGCTGTGAGAGCTGAAAATCTTTGAGGCAATTTCTAAATAGTGTTCAAGCATTTAAAAATGGATTGGAGAGAAAATACTAGTCAAGTCAGCAGTTTCCAAGATTCACGCTTTACTTTGAAAACTATTGTGGATCTGCTACAAGAGTAAACACCTGCAGGACAAAATTAATTGTATAAAAGTATACATGTCAGATCACCTCCTTTTATCACAAGACTGCAAAGTGTCTGCATTCTTCTTCCCCCCACTCCACTCTCAACCCCATATTATTTTGAAAGTAAAACAGAGGAAACTAAAATAACACATGAGAATGGAATCTAAAATACATGGAAAGTATCATAATATTAATTACAGTTTAGAAGCTAATAGTTTTGCTGTTACAAGTGCACTGACCAGTTATGGCTCGTATCTGATAAGACTATAGAGAGCCACAACAAATAGGATGATTATTATAAAGTTGTTCATGAACCTTGTTAGACTTAAAAGCTCAAACAAAATTGAAGCCCACAAATATCTGTCTGAAATTTATCCAAATATTTTTATCTTTGACATAATTGGTGGCAATGACATTAATATAAGATTTATTTTTAGATTTTGAATATTGTCTGGTGCCTTCCTGATTAGAAAACTACAGGAACAGCCCTTTTCACACCATTTTTTTGATATAACTTCTTTTTTCATTCTGCCTGATAATAGGAATCTGAAAATGGAAAACAAAACCAAGCATTATCTGTCTGCAAAATAAAGTGTGTGTGATTCAAGTTAGTTCCTGTGCTTCTGAACCTGTTTGGCTCACCACATCACTACATCTAGTTGATGCCTAAGGATTTTAGTGTATTTTGTAGATTTTTTAAAATTTTTAGAATTATGTAGGTTTTTCTGGATTGCTCACATATTAGGTGGTGTTTAGAAATCACTGGGCGCTTTCTCACACATTTCCGAGCTTTGCAAAGGACATGGTGTTTTGAAGAAGCACCTTCAAGATAGCTTGAAGACAAAACAGAACTGAAGGCCCAGAGCCCTTGGAGAGGCTCAAGGGTTCCAAGCTTTCTGAGGGTGGGCACCAGGGGAAATGGGTAGCACTAGTTGGCTTTAGATATTATATATGCTAAGCACTGGAAGTTATAAAAACTGTAACATCACTGAACATGCATGCACACACTTCTAGTGTGCATCTGGAAGCTTCCAATAAAGGTACTTTATCTATCCATCTATCTCCACTGATGTTGTTTTGAGAGGGTTTTTTTGCAGGAATTTAGGCATCAGTTTAGGCACCAGAAGAGAAACTCCCTTTTCAGTTTGTTCTTTCGCTTTTGCAAGCATACATATTTGTATCTGATATGCATCTATCACATGATCATTGGTGCCATAGCTAACATACAGCTATACATTCTGCACATGCACAAGAACACCAGGCCATAGATACACAGGGGCAAAAGATCTGATTTAAAACTACTCATAGCTTTAAAATAAAAGAAGTGGCAAATGCCAGGAAGTGTTGGCCATGGCTGGTTGACAACACTAGCACCTCATGTTCCATAATTTGCTGCCAGTATCCTAGGGAGACAAAGCTCCTCTTTCCATTCCCTGACTCAGCAAGCTACACACTACTTTCAGAGATCGGAAAGCAAGAGTCCATAGGTCTAATGGAAGAAGTATATTAATAGAAGAAAAGTCACCTTGTAAAAGTCAGTGAAAGAACTCACATTGTTATAGCAGAATTAGCTGCTGAAAATTTTTCTTAACTACGTCATGCTCAAAGCATTGTCTCATGGATAATGCTTCAGTGCTTCTAAGAAAAGACAGTGTAAGGACAGCAACCATTCTGTCAGTGTGAGATGCAGACAGTGTTATTGCACACAGAACTTAGAAGAAACAAGAAATTTGTTGTTATAAGACCATTTTCTGAAATATTTGCCATGGTGGACCATAGATACAACTCCTACTCTTGTGACTGAAGAGAATTATCTCTCCTTTAACATTTTAAAAAACAGTGCTAAAGTGAAATACAATTTGGAGCTCAAATATTCTTATAAGAGAAGAAAACCCATTCAGGGGATCCACTCACAAAACAATCCTTAGCTTTTGTGGTGAGGGGAAGGGTTCAGCAGGTAAGCTGTGGTGGTACCCTCTTCTGTCAAAAAGCTGCCCAGCATACTGACATCATCAGAGAAGCACTCCTCAAATCAGTCTTACTTAACATCCGCTTTGGAGTCTTTCTCTTCTCCATGGTTTTGAATCAGTGTACTTTGTCTCAAGCTGCACCACCACCCACCATTTCCTTTAGGAAAGTACTCCATGGTCTTATAGATCTCACCTTCAGGCACCTAACTGTGCATGCTGTGGCATCGGTACAAACCTTCAGTAGTAAATTCCTATCAGATTTGAGATTAGGAAATAAAAAAGCTTATTGTTCTATATCTCTTTAATAACAACAGTGTTTACCTCAGTGATCCCCTCACAAAGCAACAGAAGGTGTAGTTCTCATTAAGCTCTGTGCAAATGTTCCAGAAATACATGAAATTATGTAAATATAGACTTCCTATTTAATTTCATTTAAGCATGTGGAGATACATTTAGAGATGTAAATGTATCATTTACATTTTCAAATATCCTTGGGGAACGAATGAGAATCAAGAATCTGAAAACACCTCAAAATCACCTGGATTTCAGTCACTCAGTGAGTGGGCCATATGAACAGTTGCTTTATCGTGAAACAAAATCCTTGGTCACACAGTGACACTAATGACTTCTTCTAGGTACAGCATATCTGAGCATCTCACACTGTTGCCTGTGACATTGCAGCCCAGCGACGTGTGTTTGAGCTGGACAGCAAACCTGATGTGTTGTGTCTGCTCCAATTCACTCCTCTCTCACTTTGGGATTGAAATCATTCCAGGTAGTCAGACCATCTGTGAAGTCTAACACATTTGTAAAGCATGGACATGTCTCAGCAGAGCTTAGACTTTCATCAGAGGTACTACCAGCAGTCCTCTAGGACTGCTGCTGCATTTCAACATGTGCAGCTTCGGTAGCAACCCTGAAGGTGCACAGAGTAAAATCTTGAGGTCCAAAGGAAGGGTCTCTTCCCCAATAAGGGTGAAGTTTGACCTTGATACCTCTCATCCTGCTGGAACATTATCAGGTCGCAGTTTGGATGAAGCAGAACGACTCTTCACTCATATTTTGTTCTCACCCAGCTGACAGTGACACTAATTCCAAGAGAATTGTTGTCACATGTAACTATTAATATACTGTATATTTATATACTGGTTTGTATCCAAGAGTGGCTTTTGACTCTCTTTGACAGGCACTTCCTGGCATGCATTGCTACACTACAAGAGATACAATCTGCACATATTAATGCATACACATTTCCTTAGTAATAAAAGCTAATCTAAGTTGAGCTAAATAAAAACACTGACCTCAGAGTAAGATAATAGAGGTCATTATTAATTACAGTATGCAAATTAATGTGAGCCTTAAACTATGCAGAATGTTGGCTTTTAATATTAGAATAAATTATAATTTTTATATGAACGCACTACATGAAATAAGGCCATTTTCTTCCAACGAAAAAATAAGAAAATTGTCCTGTGCAAAAAATCCACACAAATGATTTGTTGAATAGAAGATAGCAACTTCATTTTCATTTATTACATAAACTTGTAGAAATACTCGTTACTGTTTTATATGGTGACATCTTTTTTGGCAATATCTGGTAGCCAGCATGAAGGAAGTAAGAATTTGGTTTTAAAAAAAAGTCATAGACTTTAATTGAAAAACTAACTCCATGTCATGACACTTACGTATACAAGGGATTATCATTTGAGATGCAGCATCTCATGTCTTCCTGTTTATAGGAGAAATGAGACTGAAGGGCAAGAGAATCACACAGGGTCAAAGAAGAGTTTGTGATAGATGTGAAATTTTAGTTTAGGAGCTACTGTTCAATGCTCTACTCCCCTTTTGTTTTCCTTTCCACACAATAAATAATGTAAATAACTTTTGAATATTTAGCCATGTCCCAAACAACCTACAAATTCCAAGCAAATTCTGAAACTTCATTCTTTTTTAAATTTTGAGTGGGTACAAATTGTAAGGCTTGAATGTTAGAGATTTAAAATACTGAAGAAAGCTTTTCTCAGAGACATTCTTGTAGAGAGAAGCAGAATTTTGTTTTAACCTTAAAGTTCATTCCTCTAGCAGACACCATTCAAAATCCTTTTCTGAGCTAAACATTATTGTCCTTGTATGAGTAGCAATACAATAAAATATCCTGTTTACTTTATTATTTCTAAGTTCCCCCTAGAGTTTTCCACCTTTACAGTTCAACAGTTACAGATTCAATTTGCCTGAAACTAGATATTACCAGTGGAAAGACCTGGAGAAAGAATTATGATGGAGGGCAAAGGCCTCTGCCTGCACTTTCTAACACTGTGTTCCTGTCCTTGCTTCAGGGGTCAGTCTTAAATGTTAGAAAGAGAATTGCTGAATTAAGAGGATTCTTTGCCCTTGTTTATAATTTGCGTTTGGTAGGTTCCACTAAGGACAAGTCACTTGCCCTAAATCATGGCCCAGACCATATGTGCAGGGATCTTCCACTACATGTTTTTCTTGTATTAGGCACTCTATATGGAGATTTTATACTCAAACAATTGCTTAAAATGGCAGATTTATTTTCATACCCCAGCTAGGGGTGCCAGTAACTAATTATGTCTGACTTTGATGGAGAGGTACTCGATAAAATGTATTAAGAGATAACTTCTGAGAATGCCAAGTACTGAACTATTCAAAGCCTGTGCTGATGTTGCAACACAAAACGATGTGATAGCAGAATGCGTTCAAGCCAGAATGTGTTCCCTCTGTAGAGGGAGTGCTGTGAGCAAACAGCAGGAAACTGAAATCACACCACATTCATAAGATATGCTGGCTCTTAAAGGCATTATACCAAACATCTCCCATCTGGCCATCTCAAGCCTGGGCATAAAAGGTTTGAAGCACTTTACATAACACATTGCACATGTTCACTTAGGATTGTCATGGAACTTTTTCTTCAATAACAATAACTCCAGCAATAGCTTGGGAAAAAAAAAAAAAAAAAAAAAAGGTTTTCATCTACAGTTGTCATTAAGACTGGTTTGTAAAAATAGCTGTGTTCTTTTCCCTTTTCTCTACAAGTTAGTTCACCACTGCCGTTCCCTTTGCTCCTGTCTTCTCACTCATGCTCTCCTTGCTCTGTCTCCCTGAACAATTCCTTCAGCAATGTTGCTCCTTTTTGTCTTCTTGTGTTTAAAGGCATGATGTTGTAGAGGTTTATTCCTTATCATTTTCTTCTCACCATTCCCTTTAGGATGGCTTCTGCTATACCACTGATCCTATTTTTCCTCCTACTCTTGTAAGGAGAGCAGAAGCAAACTAAAAGTTTTTTCAGCTGCCATCTATGGGCTTCTAGATACTTCTTCACAATTCAGAGCTTAGAAGTATCTGGAAGAACTGATTAAAGAGCTATCTGATCCCATGATTCACCAAAGCACTAGAGAGAATGCCTTGGATATAAAGCATTAATAATGAAGAATAGGAAAAAACATTGTTGCCTTTTTTTTTCCCCCCCTAAAGCTTATAACAGTGTGACCATAATTGGGACAGCAAAAGAGTGTTCTATCTATAGGTATTCCTCTATCTCACAGCTATTTTGAGAAGTTGGGAGAATATAGATTCCAACTCCTCTTTCCAGTTTAGTCACCAACACTGTATGTGCTGTAGCTTGTTGTCTTTCTTGCCTGGTGTGTTTAAATCCAGGCAAAGTAAAGGCATTTCATATGCAGGGTTAAGGCAAAACCCAAGTAAATCTGGAATAGCCAACGTGCTACTGTATCCTTGAGTTCCCTGGGAGAAGGAGGAGACAGTGTCTACCTGCTGTAATTGCTTGGGACTTCAGAGATGGTGTCAAACCCAGCAACTGGAGCACCATTTGTACAGTAGGTAGCTTTTAGTCCCGTATAAACACTTCACAGAGCATGTCTTGGCTGCTCTGATCCTGTAATGGCCCTCATATGCACTTCTGTATAGATCTGGTTTTGTTTAATGTCTTGCAAATTAGTTGATTCAAATGTGGTTGCCACCTCTCTTCAGAGTATTGAATTTTGCTAATAGGAATGGTTTTCTTGGTTTTCTAGTGCTTTATTTAGGATATAAAGTGGAAATTCAATCTTCCCCCCAACCCCCCCCCAAACCTTTTTTTATTTCTTAATGAAGTCATTCTAGTCTTTGCAAATTTTATACTGTAAATTACCATATTTAAACTTGTTTTTAGACTTCCCAATGAAGTGGAATTCACTTACAAGGATAAAAAAAGGGAACTGCAAGTGACGTTGATGATCTCTAGCACTTGTTGAAGATAAAGAGTTTCTGCTGAAGTCAGTGGGAAATCAACTACATCACTGTAAAAAATAAAGTACTTTGGTGTAATAGCATATTGATTTCCCAAAGTATTTAACACTGTATATTGATATCAAATAATTAAATTCATTCTTGTAATAAGAGTTAACTTCCTAGATATATTCAGAAAGATTATTCTAAAGAGAAAAATAATGATAACTGAATACTGGAATGGAAAAATCATGCTTCTATTTGATGTTTTTTTAATTCATTCAATGAATATTTTACTAATGTATTCAATAATACAAGAAATTCAAAACTAATCATAGTAAAGCTGTTGCTGAGTATCAGAATGTAAAAACAAAAAACCAAACAAACCCTGAATATATATTCAGGAATAAGCACCGAAGAACTTCATTAACTGCCAGTTCTATGAATCCAATTCTCGTATGGGACGCTCCAATGTGATCCATATGTCTATGGAAATTCAAATCCAAAGTTTGAATCGCAAAACTGGGGCAAATTTGTAGGTCTCTGCAGTAAAGACAACCCTCTTATAAATCATCAGATATTGTACCTTCTTCACAAAAGCAACACATTGATAGAAAACCTGTATAATTATTTTGTCAGATCTTTTAAAGAATTAGTCATATAAATTAACACTTTGAATAAAATGCCATAATGATTTACTTCTCTCACTTAAAAGGAAGGCATGACATTAAGTGGCAAACTGGCCCAGATGATACAAAAAGAGAAAGGGAGTCTTTCACTCCATCTGCCTGGAATAGCCCAGTTTTCAGTCATGTCTAAGAAAATCTAAATGTTTCTGAGGGAAATCAAGAGTGTAAAATAGGTGGGAATACTGTAAACACAATCTCTAGTGAGCCGTACAATATTACAATTTATGAATGCTTTCATTCATTGCAGTAGATTTTCTTAGTTTTTTCTCTTTTTTTTTCACTTGTAGCTATTACCTATATATACCTAATATATCTAATACCTATTTTCAAAGTTTCAACTGTTTTAGCTAATGTCACCATCTAAATAACACATATAAAACATAATTAAACACTGAATTTACCTGTTTTTTCAAAAAGCATTCTTCATTAATATAGTAAATGAATTGTTACTTCTGAGGGCATTACAATTCAATTTACATCTTTACATGTCCTTCAGAGATGTTTTGTTTAGGGTGGCTCTCAAACTGATAGAAATGACTGATTTGAGACATGACTGATGCATGTGTGACACTCAGCAAAACCAGGCAGGTGTGCTGTTTTGTTCTGTGCTGTTATGTTTTCACAGAAAAATATGGAAATACATGTACCAATATGAAATAATTAGAGACCTGTTTGTTCCTTCCTTGCCTTCCTAGAAGACTAAGTAGAGCATTAATATTTTCCTAAGGACTCTTTCCCCCTTTTTAAATGATCTATTGATAGTTTGCTACAGATCACTTCATGCTTCTTTCAGTATGGAGTGATTAATAACCTAATTATTGATAAATTAATTGAATAGATTAGATAGATAAATCAATAAATTAATTCTGAGAGTAATTGGAGGCCCAAAGAAGATGATTATTAACAGATCTTTTGATGATAAATATCCAAGAATATGTATCTGGTTACAAATCACAAACCTGGTGTTCCTCAGTGACTGAAAAAATGTGTCTTGTTATGAGTACAAACCCTCTTCCTTTACCCCAACCGAGCAATTATCTCATTTCAATCACTCTGGTTTTTTTTATCTGAACAGTAGGTTGTGCAATCAAAAGATCTCTAAATGCACATCTTTTGTCATGTTACTGTAGTTTGCCTTTCTTTTCCAGTTCAACGTATTTCTTTAAATTTTTTATGACAAGGAATAAACTAGAAGCAATTCAGAAAGTAAAAGATGTCCAAGTCTGTAGGACAAACTTGCCTGGGGGTCTGAAATGTTATGTGCAAGCTGACTTGTTGCATCCACTAATAATATGTGTGGAGACTTCGGCATATATAAACACATAGATTAGTCTGAATGTCACAGACCAAAAGAGCAGTCAAGACCATTTTTGTCAGAGAAAGGCACTGACAAGAGCACTGTACTGATTAGTCCTTCCCATAGGCTTTGTAAAAGGCAGGATGCCTCATTGCTGTGCTTCTTCATTCAAATTTAAAACTGAAGCCCTAATTGCAAATCTCCATATGTGATGACATTCCTAGTTATTCCTGCTACACTTTTTCTCCTTATAAACATGGCACTTTATGCATTTCAGAACAAAGCAGAACTTTAAATATTCATCTCTGATTACTTTGTTCACTTCTGACAACCCAGCATGCTATGGGAAACCTTATCAGTAGAAACAGAAGATAACAGCAAAGAAAGCTAGCTATAATCTTTTCCTCTGAGAAATATACCCTACATTTTATGTGGAATCAGTTATTTATGCTAGTCAAAAAGAGCAAAGGGACAATAGCCATTTTATCCTTAACTCTCACAGAACACTAAATTCATAGACAAATAACACACACAAGATGAACGAGGCTCAGACATCAAAGCATGAAAATTCATTCCTCCATTCTTTTTAAATAAAGAGAGCTAAGTCATTATTGATAAACCTAGCTGTTTGCTAAGTATAAATGTTGAAATTTGCATGCTGTATATATGTTGTCATTGGGAGCCTGGGCATACAGAATTTGAGGAGTACAGATTATATCAAGAATTTACAGGACAAACTCATACAGCATACCTTACTGAAATGCCACTGCTGTACTGTCACAGAATGTCTGCTCTTGCAGTTTTTGTTGAGCAGGATACAGAATGTAAATATATGAAATTCATCGATGCATGGCCATCAGAAATTGCTGTAGAGTGGGAGCCATTTGAATGACTAGTAAGAAAATAAGACTGTCACAGGAAACACAGTAAAACTTCTAATATTCTTTTCCACAAACTAATCTCCATGCCCTTCCTAAGAGTAATTAATTAGACATTCACATAAGATACAGTTTTCTTCAATCCAGAGGGAAGTATCAAAGCAAAGGAAGGTTTTAACCTTTCTCCTTCAGTAACAATTAAGGTATTCACTTTTTCATGCTATGTACCATAAACTGTTCTGCCTGAAAAATGAACTGTGACTTTAATTTACAAACTACCCCAATTTCACAGAGTTCTAGCTATCCTTTGCTTATTATGTCTAAATCTTCAGCTGCAGTGGTCTATCAGGAAAAGACTTGCAATAAAGACTTTGTCCCATTACTTTTTTCATTGTAACCATCAGGTATGATTTGACCAAAACCCAATTGCGAATGACTCAGAAATGGAGGGGAACAAGCATGACAGAAAACACTAGTTCCAGAATCAGTGCTAATAAACCTTAGCCTGTTTGTTCCCCACCCTCAATAGACAGTTTATTTTTGGAGACTGATAATACAATTTTTCTAAAGAGGATGGAAGATCTTGAAAACCAACATCCTTGAGATCACAGAAAAAAACAACAGTATCCAGCACCCTTCAAGAAATTGTAAGGCTGTGGTTCCAGAAGAAAACTGCTTTTTAATGTGTGTCTAAGCAAACAGAAAGGATCCTGAACCATGGTTTCTGATGTCCTTTGCACTGTAGATGACAGACAACATGAAGGAGGTGACCACTGAGACTGAGCAGTGTCAGAAGTCATAGCTGCAACTACCAAGAAGAACTACAGGGAGGATGCTGCAATAATGGGTGTGCACTGCACACAAACTCCAGTGCAGAGTGAAGTTTACCCACAGACAAGTTTGCATGTAGAATGAAATATGGACCTTGGTTATTACGCACGTCAGTTTGTCTGTTTCCTACAGGTGAGAAGTGTCTTTCTCACTCCTTGAGTGTAATGAGTGTGTCAGACCTTGATTTGCAGGAGTCACCTGAAGAATAAGCCAATATTGATGCCCCAGTTAGTCTTTAGCCCTACATATGAAAAAGCCCCAAAGGAAGCAAACCCCAAAACAGACAATGAACTGATTATTTTAATCTGAAGTGTGCAGGAATTGTAATTCATAATTTGAAATTTCTCTAGTTCTGCACATGGATAGTCAATGAGTCAGAATAATCTCAATATAGATGTTCTTGTATTCTCTTCACCTTATCCATCTACTTTATTGCTAGTCATTCTCCCCTGTTTGTATCTTTCTTTGAGCTTGTACAATCTCTGGCAGCAGAGATCTTGAATCAAATGTCAACTTTGGTTCACTGATTTAGTTTTTAGGAGGCAATTTCTTCTCCCACAGTTTTTGGTTTTGGTGCAGTTTCAGACCAGACACAGCTTTAGACCCTCCCCTCCAAGGAGACTGAGAGCAACCAGCCAGGCCAGTTCAAGGAGAAACCCTAGTCCATTCCTTATTCAACAGGAAGGAGACCAAAGTCTGCATACCAAAGCTTTATTTCAGAAGTCCAAACATCAGCAGTTTTACACTGATTTTTAAATTCCTATTTGGTTAAAAAAAACCCCAAAACAACCGAACCAGAAACCCAAAAACCCACCAAAACCCAAAACAAAATCCACACAAAAAACCCCACCAAACCCCAACTAAACAAAAAAACCCCACTCAGAACAAAAAACCCCAAACAAACAAAACCAAACAAAAAAAAACCCCAACAATGATTATCCTGAACAAAATTCTCAAAGGGTTTTCCATCTCTGAAAGAGTCTTGCTAATGATTAATTCTCAGCAATCCTCCTTTTCTTTATGACTTTCCTGCACACCCTTTCTCAGTTAAATTAAACCTTCCTATTCTGGCTTTTTTTACTGTCACTATGTAAAAGAAATATCTAGGCAAATATTTAAAGAGACTCTGAAAGTCTTACCCTCATCTGGTCCACCATTCTTCATGGAACACCCTGAGCTGGTGGCTGCATTCTCAGGAGGAGGCTACAGGCATCCAGGTTCCCTCCCCTCCTCCCTGACTGAGGGTCTCTATTACTCCAGCTTAGCCATACTTGTGTTGGTGCTGGTTACAGGTGTCATAGCCTTTTCTGAGTCTTTTCATTCCATTTACAAAAGGCTGGCATGGAGCTTGTATACTACAGAAATGTGTCAGGGAAACATAATATATTTATAGTCAAACCCCTATGTTGCTTTAAGTACCTCGGTAAATATTTTATTGTTTACTGCTTTAAGTCCCATGACACATTTAAAATGTGATCCCCTGGGCAGCCGAAGCAATGAAGCCTCCTAGAGATGCATCTTTGGATTTGCTAGTACCTTCTGATGGTGAAGAAACAATGGCATCCCACAGTCTCTCTTTCTGTCTCTGGCTGCAGGAAAGTTGTAAAAAAGTTATTTTTGAGACAGATGTGGCACAGATTTGAGTGCAACAGGCCAATGAATTTGTAAGTTTTGGAATAGAAGCATATTATGTAGATGAATAGCATGGTGGCACAGATTTTATGTCCTTAGAAGAGAGATTAAAATAATTCTTTGGTCCTTCACATATCCTACCTAGGGTAGCTAAAAAGTAAAGAAGCTGTCATCTAGGATGTTATTCAGTACCAAGATGTGAAATAGAGTTAAAAAAAATAAATATCCAAGCCTTAAAACAAAAATACACAGGAGCAGGATGCACTTGCTAAGAGAGTATGACAGTGTTAAACACTGAGGAGGAATCCTAAGTTGCACCACTTACCGTTGCTAGAGTAAGACGGGAAATCAGGTGTTCAGTGAAGCAAAGCAGGACTTCTGTAATCAGAGTGGATAATCTCAAACATGTCACTGCAAAGTGGGAGGGGGAAGCAACTAACTCAAGAAGATGGACATTGTTCTTTTCAGTTGTCAGGATAAGTAAAGATAAGATTAGCTTTCAGATTCACAATAAACTCTTTCAAGTGGCTGACTAAAGGAAAGCTGGCCTTCTCAGGGTCTTGCCTTGACTCTGCTTCCATATGTAGGCTGAGGGAGAATTTAAAAAGCTTCCTGCAATTTTGTACATCTGTCTTTTACAAGAATTGCTCATCAATTGTTTTCAGAGAAAAGCTGGATCCTTACGTTCTTCCTCAATTAAATATTTACTGAATGCTAATTTGGTAATGCTTTACAGCTAAAAATGATTGCTTGCAAGGCAGTGGAGATATGGGTCTGAAATGTCTGCCTGTGCCTACGGTCTTTGTATCCTCTGTGCTCATACAAGATTATTAATCCTTGTCAAAAAGGTCAGGAAGCATCACATAGTGATTAATGGTTAGTTGCAGAGGTTTCTGATAACTGAGCTCCAAGGACTGTAGTTGAAACCTGTTAGATGGCTATTAATACCTCCTTTGCCCTTCCTGTAATTCACAGTGACTGCAGATGACTGCTGAAGAATTGTTGGGTTTTCATCTTGTAAGGACATTCACAACCCATCTCTCTCCTCAACAGGGTCACCATTTGAAGACCCTTTGTATTGCCAGTTGGGCACTAATGAGAATACATCAATGGATCAGGAACAGCTACATCCACAATTTTTACCCTCTCCACAGTTCACCATGGCAGGTGCTGTCCTCTGAAACAAGCTCGCAAATAGCAGTCTGGAGCATGTAAAAATGGAAGATAAAACATTCAGTGTCAAAGGTGTACAAAAAGTACAGACTGTTGCTTAGTGAAATCTGTGCAGGAAGTTTGTTCTGCACTCAGATAATTTAAAACCCATTCATAGAGACTTCATCCAGCTGCCTACTTGGAGGGGGAAAAAAAAAGGCAAACAAAAAAACCCAAAACAAACCACCAAAACAAACCCTCATTTAACTCTAAACTTCTGAACTCAGGGAATACACATCCTGCTCAAATCTATGACACTATGGCAAAACAGGGTTAGGAAAAGTGTAGCAGGAAAGTTAGTATATGTACTCCAGTGTGGCTGCTCATCTTGCTAGGACAGGAAGAAAACAAAACCACATTATCTTTCTTTGTGAATTGCTCCTGGTGATTCTGGACCCTTCTTCTTTACACAAGAGCCCTGGCTCTCTGCTGGTTCCAAACCACAGGTGGCTTTCAGATAGCAAGGCACACCAAGGTCATCTAATCTACCCTCTTAGATCAGACTGTCCACACTAGTGGTAGAAATAGTCTCACAGGTTGTGTTCAGTGGGTGTGCAGAACAAGTTCTTCAAAATATAGTCAGGGTGTAAAAGTGGCTAGACATTTAGGGAAATATCTTTCAGGGATATTCAAAAACGCCTCAGTGTCTAATCCCTGTTCATTACAGTGTGATTTAGGTACAGAAGAACATTGAAATGCTTTCATGACTGTTTATGTAATTTTTTAGATATATAAATATATTTTGAAATTTAGCTCTACCAGGCCACTTGAGGCAAAAGACCTTTCAACTATGATGGTGCCTCTTATTAAGTAAATTATTCTCTGTTCCCACATTTAATTGAAATCATAACTTTATAGCTGGTTCAAGCAAAAGTGTTTGCTTGCCTCATCAATAATTTATCTGGTTTCAAAACAGTAAATGCAGAGAAAAAAGTGTATCTAAAGCTCTGGTGAAGATTGCTATGAAAATGCCTAATCTGTAACTTTTTTTTTAATACCTTTTCCTGTGTCCTCTAGACTTTCTGATAAATTTTCCCCCAGAAAGCCACTATATCTTCATGTCAATAGTCCTTAAGGAAGGATGCTGTAAGCACTATCAAATTAGCTGCCTTGGAATTTGACCGCTTAGTGCTTTTGCTGTCAATGTCAAATCCCATGCTGAGTCACTGTTAACTGATTGAGCTGATATAAATGAACACATTGACTAAATCATTTATTTACGTTGTTGCTACAAGTCTAAGAAAACTGGTAAATGTATTAAATAATCTATCCACTCAGCAACTCAAGATCCGGTAGTAGAAATGAAGTCCTGCTAGGTTTCCATCATTACTCTCAGAGTGACTCCATGGATCTGAAATTGTAATGCTGTGATTGGTTCTGAAAGTTTATACAAGAGGGTAATTATTCAACAAACATTGCTCACATTCAGAAAAGCCTGAATGACCTTTGAAAGAAAAGACATAATCCAATGAAACTGGCAAGATAAAAATATAAACTTGTTTGGGGCTGTTCAGCACCCTGTAAAACAACTGTACAGAACTGAGAGCTGTGGATTACAGTAAGTCTGGCTGTCTAGGTACACTTAATGTATTAATGGTACGGAAATGCCTCTAGGTTACAAATTATTCAAAATGACAGAGATAAGTGGATGCCATCATTCTGTATTATTCATTATGGGCATGTCAGTATGCAATATACATAACTTTAAAATGTCAAAAAAAATGGTTCATTAGGGAGAAGGCAGTTCAAGACACAGCAGAGTTGCTAAAGACCAAAGCAACCAAAATATTTCATGCCCCATGGAGAAACTTTACTATATGCATATTTCAGTTCTGTGACTCTTGTATGCTTCACTAGAAGTAAGAATATTGAGATCATAAATAGTGGTTACAACCACCATCACTTAACTTTAGTTTTAGTTATACTTGTCTTGTGTAGGGCTTGGGTCAATGCCACATCCAGAATTTTTTTGATATTGATTTGGAACATGTGTCTGGTTTTCTGCTTACTCTTATCCAGAGGAATAAACCCTGAAGATTCATTATTTTGCCTCTGTTTCACTTTATACATAGGCATAAACAGCTATATAAAATTATAGAGAATTTAGGCTCAGTATCCTCTGAACAGTGAGCCTTACTAACATATCACACTGCTGTCAGAAGTTCACTTTACAGAGGTCACAGCAAAATTCCTGTTGATGAAAAATGGCACAGGATTCATTGCTATAGGTTTATGCTGCTTTCTGTTCTCTCATGGTAGGAATGAGAGGAACAAAGCCTGCACTGCAAAAAAAAAAGGGGATGGTGGGGGAGGGGAGTGGAGAGAAATGTTGTAAAGGCTGGCCTGGTTTTCTAGTTTGGAATAATGTTGGTGAAATGAGCATTGTCATGAGCAAGATGGTTAGAAGAAAAATACATTGTTATAAATAGAGCTGATTAAATAATACAAGAAAGCAAAGCAAAAAATTTGCTGAAATATTTAACATAATTGGATTTATTTGTGAGAAAAATTAGTGCATGCTCTTTAAAGTATGTCCTGTTTCTAACAAAGTGTAAGCAGTAGAAAAGAAGCATCAGCAAAACAGCAATACTACAGTAAATTTAACAGGTTTGCCAAAGATTTACATATTTTGTACTACGATTTAAACAAGAGAAATATCAAAACAAGGGTATTACAGAGATTTGCAGTAAGGCTAAAACTAACTTGATACAGGAAATATTAAACATCTAGCTCAGAAATAATTGTAAAATAAATTGTATCACATTATGAAAGTCTATAAAGAAAAGAAGCAACCAGTTAGAAATATAAGAGGACATAGAGGAAAGCAAATAAGCTGAAGACATAGGGCATAATTAAAAAAAAATATAAAGAAACTAGGATGAAATATCAATCAAATTAAACTGAACAACATATGCAATAGCAAAAATATACCAAGAGAAGGAGAGAGGCTGTTTAGGGCACTACAACATGAACCTTCAGGTTCATTCCAAATGCATTAAAAGTCACCGTGGAACTGAGCAAGGTTTTTCTTTCAGCCCTGGTGGGCATTTACCTGTATAAAAAAGACTAAGATAGTTGAGTGGGTATTGTCTAGAGTGATGCTCCTACTCCAGTTCTGTTTTACAACAGTAGTTTCACAAAACAGTTTCCTAGAGGACAAGGAAGAAGTTATTTTGCAAGTGGTATTAGCCCTTCCTGGATTTGAATGCTATATATTAATGAAAGACACACAAAACATATCTCAGTATTTGTTATTCTACCAGATAGCAATGGCTACAAGAGATTCCCATTGCCATGTGATGTCCTAAAGAGTAGAATGAGTTAACTTCACAAATGTGAACAGCTTAAAAAGCAGCCTAAAGCAAATGAGACAAGATGAATGTCAACAAAGCAA
Source organism: Scytalopus superciliaris (assembly GCA_013400415.1). Taxonomy (NCBI): domain Eukaryota; kingdom Metazoa; phylum Chordata; class Aves; order Passeriformes; family Rhinocryptidae; genus Scytalopus; species Scytalopus superciliaris. The sequence goes on from VXBX01009446.1 coordinate 1,371,228, forward strand.
TTTCCCTAACGAAGTTACTCACACTGCAGAAAAGTTTGAGACTTATTTTTCAGCCTTGCACTAATCACCAAGAACTAGAACTTCCTTGAAGTTTTCTTTTCCCGTTGGTTAAAAACACGTAGAAAGTAAATACAGTGAAATTTGTCTGGTAAGAATTAAGATCTCCGGCAATAACCATTCATCCTCATTATGTTAAATTTCCAGCTGCCAGAAGATGCCATTTTGTACTGTAGATTGCTCCCATTGCTCTCAAATTGTTTTACTGCACTACATTAGTCTGGTGATTCACTGAAGATTTAAATGTAACAGGTCTGGCACTGTCTAAAACACCTCATGATATTTCCTCATACTCAGCTAAACACAATTATGCTTGAGAAACCCTGTGCCATCAAGTTCCTGCAGTGATTACTGGCAGCCTGAAAGAGTCAGGAATGGAAAGAGAGCCTCAAATGGGGTCTTTGCTGAGCCAGATAACCAAGGCTGCTGCAAAGAATTAGCTCCTCATTGCCAAAGTTCAACCCCTCTAGGACCCTGCTTAATGCACCGTTGCTGAGCCAACTTCTTGAGAATGCTACAAAGAATACACCAAAACTCACCTGGTGTAGGAAACAGGTAATACTGAATAGAGAGAGGCAGGAAAACCAAATAGTAATGGGAACAAAATAGATTATGAACCCAAAGAAAAATTTTAGAATTATAGTTTAAAATATCCACATTTTCTTGGCTTGTCATTACTATTACCAATACTTCTCTTCTATCACCTGTTATTGCCTGGGTCCCTGATTTGTTGCCTCTGGGTAATTCTGGCTGTCGGTTCCCAGTTTGATTGATTAGTGTGAGCAGCCAGAGAATTCTCTGGTGAAAAACTACCCCATCCTAGAATTTATCAAAACAAAGTATTGGCAGGACTGTAGATTTACACTTTCTGTGTACAGTGTAGGAATCCAAAATAATTATGAAAAAAAACTTTATAGATTGTTTCTTTAAACTGAGTCAAGAAAAGATTATGGTTACATCATTCAATTTGCTGTGCAGTTCTACAACTAAGGCAACTGCTGATTTATTTGATATTTTTAATGAACTATGTAAATGCCAACACTGGGCCACGCTTACTGTCAGAGTCTCCAGGCCTTTAGAACAGAGAATATATCACACTGATGTCAGTAGAGGGCTCAATATAAATAATATAGACATGAAGGGGATAATTATATAAAATTAATAGGAAAAAAAAAAAAATCTCCATACTCTCTGAAGCAAGCAACAAAACCGTGGTTGTGAGTGCAGTTCCACACATTACTGTTGCCAGCTATGACCTAGAACTTAGCCAACAATAAAACCAACAGTAAAACCAACAATAAACTACAGAGAGAGCAACTCTTTCCACTGATGATATGTACTCAAAAGCTAAATCATAAAATATAATTAAAGTTTCCTGTTTATCTTATCATAATAGGATTATCTCACCATTCTTGATTTTGTCAGTACTGACAAACTGTAAAAAAAAATAAATCAATCTGCTTTTATCTAAAACTTTTATATCACAGACTGGAGAACAATCCAAGAACAGCAGGATTTGTGAATTCTGGAGCAAGACTGATACAGAGGGTCTGTTTTAATGGTAAAATCCCAGCTGCACTGCCATCATGAACACAGCAGGTTTACAAGGTGGATCTGAGTGCATACTTTGTTTTTATATGCAAGTGTGATGGAATATGAGAAGCTGTTGTAGGCTTGCCCTTTCCAATTACTGAGTTTATCTGCTTATGTTTGAGCTCAGAGTTTTAGCATAATCACTAAAAGAGGTGGAGCTGAGCTCTGGAAAACTGCATAATTTCTCTTCTGTTACAGCTGATGATCAAGTACTGACTAACATATTGCCTGCATGTATATTAGCTTTTTCTTTATTTTGCTGCTAATCTCTAGTTGAGAGCTTACACAGCCCAGGAGCAGTATCATACTGTTCCTCCTTTGAATTCACCTTTTGTTGTTCCTTACAGCCATGGAAAATGGATCTCACAGAACCGTTCCGAGCAAGAAAATATTTAAAGCTCCTTTTCTAGTACAAGTGAAGATGACCCACTGACAGCAAACATCCAACAGCAGGTTCCTAATCCTGAAGTGCCATCCCACTGAGATATTCACAGAAATGTGGAGGTAATGAGTATTAGATGCATAACTTTCTGAGTACCATTAAATCTCTAGTAGAACAAGGTTAAATTCAGCCAAGTCAGATCCAGCTCTGTTTCTTGTGAACAGAAGCGAGGTTATTGTTTGGGGCTACCTGTGACTATATGCTCATAAATTTGGAAATCACTGCCAAAGTGAAACACTTTCCTAATCTTCACTGTCAGTGAGTGCTGGCTGGCATTGGACTTTTTGGAGCCCATCCATGGGTTAAAGCAAAAAGCCTTCCCTTTTTTCTGTCCAAGTCTACTGTGACTTGCACAACTACCTAATAATCCCAGGGATCCCCACCAGGCCTTCTTATCTCAAGCAATTGCCCTGATTGCTCATCCCTAAAACTAACTTTGCAACCAACCACTATTGCTTGTGTTGCTATCTCTTTTATGAACCCAGGGGCAGGGAAAGGTGCTCTTGTTCATTGTGGTATAGCTATAAGAAAAACAATATTCCAATATCTTTTTTATTACCAAATATTTTACTGCTTGCAGAAAACCCTGAGTAGCATACCAACAAAAGCATGACCTTCCTGCCCAAATGATGACATACAGAAAGGCAGCTCCTTCTGCAGGGCAGTGCGAACAGTAGGTTATGAGTGATGGAAGTCTTCAAGGGCACTTTACTTGAAATGGTGCTATGTACTTTCTCTGCCCTAGTGCAGACACATCACTTATCACTCTAATTGAATCAGTGACTTATTCTTATAGACAAACATACACATTGGCATTCCTGGAAGGCTGTGAAAGACACAAGGATAAAGGCAAGTAGGTCTGTACTGTCTGGAGCATTATGTCAGTGTCATTTAACGTACGTGCTACTCTAACACCTATGCTATGGTAGAACACTGAGGCAAAGTGACATTCTGATGTATGTAGACACCTTGTTTCCCCCAGGAAAGAACCTTTTTCTTTTTTATGGGAGATAACTTCAGCAGGTATAATTAATACATTTCTCTTTGGGCTCAGACAGCATCACAGCAATTTCCAAAACCTGAATATCTGACCCACCATTATTCTTGGTTTCCTTTATTGTTTTTTAGGGTTTTTTTTTTCAGTTTTGTATTAATGTCTCACCTCATTGCAATGGTCAGAAGAAGGTCACCATGCAGAATGACTCAGACTTCAGCAGGAAGAGTATCTGGTGCCCACCCTTCTGTCAGCACACCCAGTTGGGACATCCACTGGGCCATTCAGTCCCTTCTGGGCTGAGGAAAAGCTTGACACTTACACTCCCCCTATAAAAGTGTTAAGGTACTTTTAATGATGCCTAGGTGCACAGCACCAGAATTTCATCTTCTTTCAAGTCTTTAAGTGCCAAGAAGGGAAGGAGTTCAAACATAGTTTGACAGATATCCTTTCATTCTCTTAAGCTGCTCAGTGTGTCACTAGCTCTGTCTCTGCCAAGAAGCACCCAATACTGTGATGCTGCATACAACACTCCCATGTAGAACTTACAGTGTCTGACCTGGATACTCCAGATCATCACACAGGGACAGGTGCCACATTACTAAGCAGTGTAATGTTTGGTGTAAGTGTCTAAATAGGAGATTAGCCAGAGACTCTCTGCTCCTCCCAGCTGCAAACAAAGCTGAACATTCAGACAATTTAGAAGTAACTTGTTGTTTCACGTTTTTTGGATTACATATATTTTGAGGTCCTAAGTTTTGAAAATTTGAGACCAACAGCACTTTGAATATTTAATTACTTCAATATGATCTATGTATATTGAACACAGTGGGTTATTTCAGATCCTTAATCAAATTGGTGTGGGCTCTTATTCCCTGTAGGTAGCCTGCAGTCTTCTAAAATCCATAGACCTGCTGCTTAGTGAAGTAATTCCATACAATATTAACAGCAAATGAAACCCCAAGACTTAGGTAAGACAAACTCATACTAAAAAATACAAAAAAATAATGGAGGGCTTCTTTTCACTTTTAGTCATCCATTGTTTATTAGGGATGGCATTGTTTTTTATAGTAATTGATAAGAAGCTGGTATCACATTTGACCATGTGACTTATGCCCATATCTTTGCTGTTGAATTCCAAATTATAGACCTACTTCAGTCACCTTGTAACACCCTCTGATGAACAACTCAAATGCAAAAACACAGGAACTAGCTCTTCTCCAGAAGCAAAACAGCTAGAATTAATTGTGCAGAAATAGACACACTCTATGATAATCTCAGAAATAAAAAGGGAACAGAGTCAGTAGGAAAAAAAGAGATACATTGTGAAACAAATATATTCCACATCACCTGCAGTACAGCTATCCTCTGTTGGGAGGAGCATGGAGGAATTCCCTGGACATTTTAATTACATAATACTATTGAAATTAGAAAATAAACAAAGCAACCTATGTAAGTTTGAGATACAGATACAATTAATTAAATAAAAAAAACCCAAAACAAAAGACCAACCATCAAACACCCCAACACCTAGAAATTCACATCCCACTCCAAGTAGGATGAGTAAGAAAAATCACCTTCAGAAAACAACCCTCTTAGAATCATCTTTGGCATGCATGTACCTCTGAATCAGAAACTAGTGGCCAAGGAAACTGGATTATTCATATTGAGAAAAAAAACTCTAAGCAAAACCACCAACAACAATTGTGTGCTACTTATGCCATATCTAGTTTCAGGGGTTTTTTTTAATATTCTATGTTATATGGAAACATGTACATAGAAAGAAAGATATATCAGACAAAATCTGTATAACTGCACCATAAATCCATAAGGCTTTTCACCTTCTACGCAGACCAAAAGATAATGTGGAATGGACAAGGGAAAAGATGTCTGTTTGCAAGAAATACAGAGTAAAAGCAAAATTACAAACAAACAGAAAAAAGATTCTTTTTATTTTAACATGAATGAGTGTCTCACTGGATTAAGAAGAAAAATATTCAGTTTTAATTTATAAAAACTTCTCCATGCATGGATGATAACAACAAGTTGCAATAGCAGCTTCTCCTATAATACTCAGTGGTTTTAAGCGATCACTTTTTGGCAATCACCCTAATCTGATTTTCCAATGCATTGTTTTCCTCTCAGTCTATTATCATTTATTACACACACATATAAAACCAGTGATTTTTATAGCAGTGATTTTATTAGTCCATTTCAATTATGTTGTTTGCTTTGCAGACTGTAATGACTTTAATCCTCATTTAAATACATAAAAATTGCAAAATCCAATAGCTGATTATTAGAATATATGGGAAATTATGATTAATGACCCAAAAAAGTAATTTGTCTCTGGAGTGATATTTATTGTGTATTTAGTAACTATTTTGAAGATAGTGAAGAAAAACCCCTTTTGAGAGAACAAGGATAATGAAAATGAGAATTCCTCATCATTGCAGCATTGACACCATAATTAGCTTTCTTTCCTCCCAAAACCATGATCAGAAGGGCATGTGGGAAAAACATGTTATCTGTGTAGCAAGGACAAATGAAAAGTGAAATAATGATAGTTTTTTCTAATTCAGAAAGGACCATTTGTTAAGAAATCCTACTGCTACATTCCCAGCTCTAGAACTCCAATATTTTTCACTTGCATGTAATCAGAATATGACTAATGTTAAAAAAAAATTGGTTATAATTTTACAGAAATTTTTATGAATTGTCACCAGCTGCTTTCAGACTGCAATGATACTATCATCTCATAAAACAGCAGATTTTAGAACAACATTTGAAATTATTAGATGTGTGAAAACTTGGAATTCTAGCAGGAATATTTTCCTTTCTATTTCTACAAAAATTTATATCTATTTTTCTAGTATCTGTGACACCATCAAAGAAATAAAAGCAAACTAACTTCTCACATCAGCAAGATACTTTGTAAGTCAAGCACACATTTAGCTAGTAATTTCAGGGGAGCTTTTAGGCTTGTCCATTCAAAATGAGCAAACGGAAAAGCTATGCTTGCTCATTTAAAAATAGTTCAATGCTTAAAGCACACCGAGACATACCAGAGCTCTGCCAGATATTTTTCTGTTTATCTATAAAGTGGGATTTCTAATGAGAGACAAGGAAGTAAGCCAGCAAGTTATGATAAAATAGTCAAAACACTTCGGAATGCACTCTTAATAATTGTGTTTGTAAGTTAACAGGAAAGAAAATATTCTGAGTTTAGCTCTCTATAGGAATCCTACTTTTCCTGCTTGACATTTGAAATCACTTAAAAATACATACCCTTGTGAAAACCTGAATTATAGTATTTTCCCAGTGTGACAGAAATTCCAGTAGGCTCCTCTGTGAAAGATAGTACACTTTTTCTTATATCAAACCCTGTACCGTGGGGCTAACATGTTTTCCTATGTCTGGGTTTCATTTTCATGCTTATGTTTTTGTTGGATATTATCATATCTGTGGGAATTTCTCTACTCCTGAACCTCCAGACTGCAGGGAAGGAATGGAAATAGAATCTCTCTGCACCATCCTGTCACTCTTAGGTAAAATCATGAATTACAGGTAGCATGCAGAGGAAACTGAAATCCCTCTACAATAAAGCAAGAAATTATATTCAGGCCTGGTTGTTACTGTTATCTGCAGCTTCCAAACTATACTGTTTCTGGGGAAGCTGTCCTGGATTCTCTGTAGGTCTCATTTGCCAGGACGTGCACAGAGAATAACCAGTTGTGAAAAGATACTTTCTCCTCTCCTCATCCCTACATAAGTTTCTTATTCACCCTCCTGGCCCCAGCTCTCTAGAAGGGCAAAGGGCAATGTTCCCATCTCCCCAGCCAGGGCAGGTAATTTTGGAACTCCCCTGTCAACTACAGTGGCACTGGTTGCATTGCATTTGTGGTGTCTTTTGAGAGACACTTAAAGATGGGAGATTTACCTGAAGACCTCCCAGGAGTTTCAAAACTGCTTTGGAGACACAGTCACCCACCCAACTTTCATAAAGCATCTTTCTCATGAGGCAGACTGAGTGCAACTTGGGAAACATTGCTGCAGGGCTTTGTTTGAGTGATTTCTCATGCAATTACCTACAAAGCAGCTACAAAGAGTTATTATTCAGTTCTCTCCAGTGAGACTGAAACACCCTTGATTTTCAGGTGATTTGTGACAAGATTGCAAATGTTAGAGCAATACGTACTGAGATAAAGACACAAATTATTACTACCAATCTTCTAAGGACTAATATGAAAGACAAGGAAATGCTACCTAGTTTATCAGTCACGTGTTTTACTCCTTCTTTCACTTTCCTCTGTCCACTTCTACAGTTATTCATTAAAAATGCTGCCATAGATACTGTGCTGCAATTACATGACTCCAACTCAAGAAGAGAGAATAAAAGCTGAAAATCTTCAGTGACTCAGATTTCAGAGAGGATATTAAAAAAAAAAAAAAAGGAATATTACATAAATGGTTACATCTCACTCTTATTCTTTGTTCTCATTCATTCACAAAGATGGGTAACAGCAGAATTTTTTTAAATGAACATTTCAAATCTTGCTATACTTTGCACTTCTCACTATGCTTGTCTTTTGTAGGTTCTAATCCCTGAAGGTGCTTGCTTTGCGATGGTAGGTAGGTAAGCAGGTAGGCAGGGGTGTTCTGTTTGTTCCTGCGTGTGATGCCTGTGCTTGTCCTTCCTTCCCTCCAAATCAGCTCAGGTACAACATCCCAGGACAGCATCTTGGTGAATTGGTCCATTTCAGGCTGGAGAGCTATGAACTATCCAGCAGCAGATCACAAAGAGAAGTTGTATTTCAACTAGTTTAACTACCTCTCATGCCTGCATCCCAGATTGGTTATTTTTTTCCCAATATTTCCCTTGTTATTTTTTTAATCTACTGTCAGATACTATGTAATTACATTACAGTGTTACATGTGTCTGTTGCTTACACAGTCAATAATTATCATTACTGTGGAAGAACACACCTGGAGAACCAGAAAATGAAATACTGAATCCACAAGCAGTAGGTTGCAATTTGCATTTTTTAAAACTGTGTAAATCCACTAACAACAGAAACCTGTAGTTTAAAAGGGTGGATATTTTAAGCTCACTATGATGGTTTAGAAGTATTGAACTGAACCCTAAAACCAGAAGATTTTGAAGATATAGTTCTTGACTCCTAATAATCATACTTTACAAGTGGGTGTCACATGCAAGTGTGCTCTCTAAGTTACCATCCTCAATGATATCTCAGAAACAGAGACCATAATTAGTCAGGCTGAAATCCTGACAAAACAAATCCTGCAGGTCCCCAAAAAGGGATGGTGTTAATTGCTGCTCTTCTAGCAGGGCACATTATGTAACTACTGGGTTTTTCATCAGAGATGACTGTAGAAACCTTAAACTACCCATTCAAGACACATAACAGATTTTATACAGGTAGCACTTTTGTGCAAAGATGACACTATTGCATTAAAGGAATTTATACACTGCTGCTATATGGTTGATTTTCTGGTCAGATTTAATTAACCTGTGCTTGTCTCATCTGCTTTAAAAAGAATGCAATCAATGTAAATGTTATTAGTACATTACACATGCCAGTAACACATTCCATTCTTTCTCACTTAGAGAAATAAAGAATTATATAAATACTCTTCTAAGTAAGCCCCTAAAAGCAAAATATGACATTTTGCCCCATAAGTCTTTGTCCATCTTGTATTTATCCTTAAAATTTATTAGTAGTACTACTGCTGGCTCAGCTGTATCATGGTCTAACAAATACCAGTATAGACAAAGATACTACCAGTTATAAGAAATAACTTCAATAAGTAATATTAAAAAATAATCAGAGAGCACACTAGCACATATGAATACTGGGACATTGAACAGAAACAGCTGGAATGACTTCCATTCATCTGTGTCTATTCCCAGTCTCTGTCCTTACAGCAAGAAAAATTGAGTGATACAGAGGATGATTCTGGGATTGCTGAAGCATGTTTGTCAGTATTTCTAAGCCAAGCCAGGCCTCATTTGGAGCTGCTTTCATATGTCAGACTGCAGATAGCAAAGGTATAGAACTTGTAGCTTGTATGGTGCAGCCTCCAGGAGGTCAGGCTGGACAGCTTGAAATTGTTGCATTTCCAGTGCTCTGGTTCAATCCAGCTGTGCTCAGGAGATGACACCTGTTCCCAGGATGAACTTTAAAAAAAAGTGCAGTCCAGTGAGTTATGGACAGCGAGAAGAGAGATAGGAATAAAGGAAAGCTAACTGTTTCACTCATCCTTTAGGCAGAGACATTAATGAGAAAAGATCAAGTGTGCTTACTTTACCTGCTCAAGATAGATGGGTATAAACACCACAGTACCCTCTAAAAAAGAAAAATCGTATCATGATCACAGACACCTGCAATTAGGACACAGATTGTAGAAGGAACCTAAGTATTGGGTCTTACACATCAGACAACTGACTGAGACAGAGGGGGAAAATATGTGTTCATGAAGAAAAATAAGTGCACAAATATGAAATGAGAAATCATGCGTTAAGTGTATCCTGAGAGAGAAAAAGGCAGCAGCACTACACCTACACAATTGTATCTTTTAACTATACAAAACCAATTCAAGCTCATTTCTTGCACATGCAAGGTCTACAGGGCAAACTAATAGTTACCTACTGGAGGGCTTGGGAAAAGAAAAAAAGTAATAGTTATAAAAATTCCTTGGGTGCACTGACAGCTAGAGTAGCACAACAACAAACTAACAAACAAACAAACAAACCATTTCATACTTCCAAAGCCCCAGATCAACATCTCTTGGCACCAGGCATGAAAACAGTCAGGGCTAAAACCCAACAACAGGTAAGCTACAGATTCAGACTCTGCCCAGAACAGAACTCCCTGGCTCATAGCACTTCATCCCAGAGCTTCAGAGAGCAAAGCTCCACCTCAGCAGTGAGATCTGGTTCTTTTGTGGGCAGACAAAGCCAAAATAGAAGTAAACAAAGCAGGCAGTAGTGCACACCATTCTTTGGTCATAAACCTACAATAAAGATATAACCAATGTCTAGAAAAACCAGGATATAAAATACAGATCAGGGCAGAAGTGGAGAAGGAGAGCTGAATGCAAAAGAGCTAGAAACAGAGCATAAAAGAACAGGCAAAGTAGTACCATAAAGCATGTTTTAGACTTTTCACGGTAGCTTCTCTTTTGAGTGGCATTTCTTTCTCTCTATCCTTGTATACACACACACCAGGTAGGAACAGAAGCCTGTTGAAGGGTTTTCATTTCTACCCCACTATCATACATTTCTATTTCCTAGGGGACAAAAACAATCTCCATGAGGGATTTTCCCATGCATGAAATGGGTTTGCAAATAAACAATATCACAAGAGTAGCAGGTTAAAAGACTATCCTCTTGATGGGATCATCCCATGTTACCACATTTTTATTTCTTAGCAGCCACAAGCAGTAAAATACAGAAAATCCCATATATATAATTCCTGTATTTTTTCTAGTATTGTTCATACTGTTCAAGGTATATTTGACTCCTTCACGTGTCTTGGCAAAATGTGCTGAGATATACAGATTAGGCATCTCTTACTGTTCTTATGACCATTAACCAAATGTATTAGGCAGTCTACCTGAAGTAGTGATTTTCTTTCACTACTGCATTATTAAAAGCAAACAGTGTTATATAGAGTGATAAAGTTAGGAGCATAACATCAGCCAGATAAGAAGTTTGCAAAGCTTTGAAGAGCCTAGACTCCTATATTTTTAGTGATACAATTAATTTATCATTCTCTGTGATTCATGAGCAATCAGTATTGCCTTCAGAATCCTTCTGTGGAACAACTTTCTATGTGTGGTAAAACAGTAAAATGCATTGCATCTCTCCCTGGGCTCCAGTTGGGAAGTAGATTGCTTGCATCAGAATTATTTCAGAGATGCTGTATTTCCCACTCATGTGTGTGCAACTTCATTCACATAAACTACCTAAAAATAACATTTTTTGTGACATTTTTCTACTGTGCCACAGGCAGAAGACTATACATTTATGCAGAACTAAAATGAGTGCAGCTCATTTACATTAATAGATTGGGGGTTTTGGATTACATTTTGGTTTTCCTGTACAAAAGTATTGCTAGACGTATTATAAATTTTCCAAACACTAATGGTGAACATCTTTAAAAATCTTAGCACCTAAAGGTAGTGGGTTTTTTCCAAGGAATGCTTCTGAAAGTTGTTATTGGCTTTTGCATTGCCAAGGTGATTTTTAAATTGTTAATAAGATGGTATTTTAAGCTTAATTTTTAAAATATTTTAGTAAGGGAATTATAATTTTAAAATAGGGTAATCTTAGTTCTTCGAAAACTATCTAGATGTTAATTTATAATGCCTATTTTTGACAAGATTAGCATATTTATATGCTGACTTACAATATTTTAAGCACAAATCAAAATAAAATAATGCTGAATTATACTCAACAAACCCCAAATCTTCAACAGTTAATTGCTCATAAGAAAGTTAAAAAAGAAAAAGTTACATGGTCCTTTCTGAATAGAGAAAGACAGTGCTCAAAAATTACAAAGGAAAAAATGACTGTTGAAAATTCTCAGACAGAAACCTGTTTTGACGTGACATCTGGTGGAATGGAGTTTCTAATTAGAAGAAGTCCAAATGAATGTCAGAGTCAACTAATTATTTCATCAGCCAATTAGGGGAACCAGTGATTTCACAGAGAAATTACAAAATCAATGAAGGGGGAACTAAACCATTTTGATTTAAAGGGTTTCTAATGTTAATTGAAGGGCACATTTGTCACTGGTTGTGTTTCGTTAGGCAGCCCTTCTTGGTTCCCTCCACTCGCTGTAGCAGCAGAGTATGGCCATGGTCAGGCTTATCTGAGTGAGCAGGTACCAGTGGCTCTCTGCTGGCTGTCTTCCTGTCCCCTGCAGCTGGGACATTCTCATTAACTATATATGCTAAAATCCAGGATTTTCTTGCAGAATGCTCACCTAGCACAGCAAAAGAGGAAAAGAGGGATTTTTTCTGAGTTGAAAATTGGGGAAGAGAAAAACCAGAAAGATCATCTTTTGCCTTGAATGCCAACAGCAGTAAGCACAAGTGGCTGAACACACGGAAAGCAGTTTTAAGCCACTATATATTTTAGACCAAGACTTTACCTATTTCATACCATTGCTACAAGGCTCATTAGAGCTTTATTTGTCCAAGGGTAATTATCCATGCACAAATAAATCCTTTGATGCATAGTGCCATGGTCTTCAGATACATGTCAACCACTTGACTTGTCTCCCTGCTCAATCAGCTTCTAGTTGCTTGAATACCAGCACTCCTTATTATAATAAATCAAGCTAGTGGATTAGAAAACCAGATGGCAACTAAAGACTTTATATTAATTTTAGACACCACCGACTTAAAATGTGCATCACAGACATCACAGACAAGTATGTTTTTACTCTATCACTGCATTTAGCCCAGCTGAGACAAAGGATCTATTTCAAAAGTACCCTGCTCCTGTGTAAGTGACAGCACAGTTTCTATGGGTTAGGTCAATGGTATATATAGATGCTTCATCAGCATGCTGAGATTTGAGCTAATGTCCAGGTTGCTCCATCACAGGTGGGTTCATTCTTCATGTGACCTCTTTTCCCAATGCTTCAACAGCAGCTCCCAGTAGAATGTTTGCATGTTTACTCACAGCTGAGACATGTGCAGTAGGGCTGATGGCACAGCAGCCATCTGTCTTCATCTGTTTCATTATACAGGAATGGTCATGAGCCAATAGGAGTGATAATGTCTGAAAAGATAACTGCATGCTGTGAATGTCAAGCACATGTCCCACATGCTTCCTATGCTAGCTCTGAGCCATGTCACTCACAACGCAGAAGAGCACATAGTAAGACTTTTAAATTATGTTGATAGTCAATTTTTAAAAAAAAGTCTGTAATTTCTTTTGAAAAAGGCCAATATTTGGGCACTGATCTAGGATTTCTCCAGCTGTATGCATTCCTTCTGCTTTGACAAATTTGGCTTGTTAATTTCTAGTCTGTATGCTACTATTTTCCAAAGCTTCATAATCACTTAGAATATGAACTTTATTTTCATCCAGTTTTGATAGTATGAATTCAAGATAAACTCACTGAGGAGAAGTTTGTATTAGGGACAAAGACCAGAACCCAGAGAAATGGAAATATAATTGGTAAAACGAATTACTAAAAAGTAAAAAATATCTGTGAAATTCTAACATGGAGTTTCAGTTAAAAATCAGTTTTTATTTAATCTAATCTTATTTCCCATTAATAAAAGTGTTTTCATTATCAACAGACTAGTATTGGGGATAGAGTCTAGATAGGAAAAATATTTCTTCCTTTTGGAAAAGCAAGAACAACTACAAATAACATTTCAAGAATGTAACTAACTGGTAGAGTGCATATGAATGGGTATTTTCACCATTATAGTCTTAGTGGACACTTGCATTCACCTTCTTTTCTGTGGGCCAGGGTTTCAGAAGCCAGTACAAAACTCAAACTGTTATTAAGATGCTTCAGTTTGTACTGAGTGGCAACCTGAAGACCTGGTGGGATACTCTGAACTACTCCAACAAATGCTCCACGGAAGAGAGAGTAATCTCCAGGAGCTGACTTGTGTATCTTTTGTGTGTGTAAAGGATAAAGGGACTCTTGGAGCTGCTTTCCTCTCTTTGTTAACTAGAGAGTGCTTAGACCCCTAGGTTACACTAGATTAGTATCTACATCACACAGGCAGGTAAATATACATATACATTTACATGTTAATTCCACAGGAGTCAGTGGCAAAAATTTGTTGCACCTGAGTAACAAAAAGGATAACTTTTTAGATGTGAGAAGAAAAAGCTGTTTAGTTACAGAAAAGACGTTTGCCTATTTTGCAAAATGCGTGTTTCCACCTCCCTGGTTCAAAATTCTCCGACCAGTCAAGAAAACACAAGGATATAATGTCTAAGAGAAAGACCTTCACCTTTGGTTCGTGAACAAATGGCAGAGGCAGATAAAGACACTTTTCCAGATGGACGCCAGTGATAGGATCTGACTGATGCACTCCTCATAGCTGCCCCATCATTTACTGAAGGCTCAGAAAGCAGATGGTCACTAGAAATACAGAGGGATTTTTAAAGTGAATTCTAAAGTCTGACCTTTCAAAATTTTTCAGTTTATTTTGTTAAATGGCCATAAAGACCATGTAATGGACTCACATTTAAATCTGATGCCATTATTTTTCCTACTACTGCAATACTTATTAGAACTTCTATCATTGCCATTGGCAAGTTTTCAGTGCTATATTTTAATTAAAGGGAAGATAAAGCTATGAATGATTTTAAGGGAATCCTTTTATTAGTAAGACTTCCTACACGTCAAATAATAAAATGCTTAGGTTCCCCATATTGGACAGAGGAAAACTGTAACAAAGTTAATTTTATTGACTTCTACTTGGCTGCATCATCACATAGACTGGTGGTTTTCAATCTACTCATGTGGGACCCCTGGGAGCTCCTTGAGCTTCTTTTACAAGACCCATATGCTCTGTGCACAGCATTCCATAAATCTAATGGAAATATATTGACAGCTGTAAATTAAATCCCATAGCACTAGACAGTGTGGCAAAAGCAGTAGTTTAAAGCCTCAAATAATTGTAATGACCTTCTGCCATGGGCTTAATGATCATTACATTGAAGACTGAGTAGAGCCCAAAATTTGCAGTGCTGTGGGGAACAGTGCTACGCAAGTCACATTGTATTTTTTTCACAAAATCACCAACATTGACACATATTAACAAAAATTAAGAGGGTGGATATATCTGTGAAAAGCCATTCACCTCTTTTCCACAAATAGATGCCTTCTAATTCAGGGCTGGGCTGGTGCAGTCTTCTACTACCTACCTGCCCAAAATAATTGTTAAATATACGTGTGAATTCAAAGAAGACCAGACCAGTGTTTCATTTGAGTATTGAGCACTAAGAAGTCAGACACCGTCAAATAGAGTCTGAAACACGCAGTTACTGTTGTATCCACAGAAAAGCCTTCCCATCACTATTCAGTATTTATTATCTCTTTAGCAGCTTTGCAAGAGCTCTACTTATACTTTTTCTGTCTTGGTTTTGTTCAGACATAGCAAAAAAAGTTATTTTAAATTAGAATATTTTTTCTTTCTCTTTTTTTTTTTTTTTTTCCTTTTTTACTGGCCACTGGTAATGTAAGAAAGTAAAATATTTTTGCAATTCTACATATAATTTTAAATACATTTTCATAGCTTGCCACAGTCTTGTTTCACCGAGCTTAAAGTCAGAAGCATGTCTTAGATCGACTAGTATTGCCTTTTCTGTATATCAGGACACTACATTTCATCCATTTCTCCCTCCACTGAACCTGGAACTTTGTGTCTTTAAGTGTATATTTTATGTATTCCTGAAAAGCTATCACTCTTGATTTGAAAACATAAAAGAGACCATCCAGCAGTTTCTTGATTTTCTTTTTCTAATTCTTAAGCATCCTCAGCATCAAATAATTTTTTTCCTCTCTTCATTTCTGAAGGGGAGCCAAGGAGCATCTCATAGCTATGCTGTTTTGTTGTAGACACTGAAGAACCTGGCAATACTCAGTGTCCACTTTATCAAATTACTTCAGCTTTATCAATAAGATAAGCAAATTCAAGGGTACAGTACTTTTCCACTCCTACTTTAGCCCCCACGTGCACCCTTCCCAAGACTGCAAAGGCAGCATAAGCACCCAGACCAACTGTTCTGGTCACTTTCTGTCCCTCAGCTGCCTTCTCTTTTCTGTCCACATGGTGTTTGAGCAGCTGGGTGGTGAATCAGTCTGAAACAGCCTGCTCCAAAAGAAAGAGAAGAATCAAGGGAGGAAACAATGCAGAGACTACAGATCTGGAAAGGGTAGTCTTGCTCTTTCCAGCCAGTGCTGTGATTTATGCCAGCTTCTTCTTCTTCTGTAACAGTGAGATAAAGCACTCTGTTCAGCTCATCATTCTTTTTCTTATTTTTTTTTTCCAAATCTTTCTTGTCAGATATTTCAAAATCGCTCTTCAAATATGTGCTCAGGAAGCAAAGGTCATGTAAGAGTATGACTCCTGTTAATGGCACTTGCCAAAGCCAAACCACCTACCTCCTTGTATTCATTATTCTGGTATTCATTATTCTTCTCTTTACATGGCCACAGTTGTCATTCACCTTTTCCACAGTTCTAGACAAGGACCTGGATTTCATTGCTTTTACATTACAGTGCTTTTCAAGGTTACTTGTCTTGCAAGATTGGGTCTCCTCTAGCAGCGGCATCCCAAATTACTTAGAAAACATAAGCATATCCTGTAAAAAGAAATGTATGCTCACATTTCTCATATAGCATGATTTTATATATGTACAAGTACAAAAATTAGTTCCACTCTCACAGATTTCGTTTAATACATTTGACACAGGGAATAATTTCTTGCCTGGATATACATATTTGGAAATATGTCATCTTGCTTTTAATCATTTTCATGTTATAATGAAGGCAGAAATGGAAAATTAAGTGTCACAGAAAGCTATTTTTCTTTTGTGGAGAAATCATTGCATCATACATGAATATGAAAAATATTTCCTTCCTCTCACATTTTCTTCCTTTTCTCCTCTTTGACAACTGTTGCTCATGTACCCAAATGATAGATTTTCCCTACTGCATGTGGATAGCAAGCTGCAGATAAAATATTCATAGCAAATATTCATACCATCCTTGAAACAGTACATACTGCATTGTTAGAAATGCAGAGTACAAGTTTTGTAGACAGACTTGGAAAGAAATTGCTAAGAAGGCTTACAGACCAGCACAGCACCATCACAACTGCTAGGGTGTAGATAAAAGTGTCTCATCTCTTTTCAGTTATATCAGACATTTTAAAACGTTGATTAAGAAACCAAAGCGTTTTGTTTTGTGTTCAACTTTCGCAGAGAGCAAAAGGAAACAAAACAAGCAGTTTTATTGGATAACCAATGGCAATTGTTCCTCTTGAGATAACCTTTAAATCAAGGGGAATATGTTCCTCTAGAGCTTATGGTTTGGCTTTTTGTTGTGTTTGGTTTGGGGATTTTTTCCCCCCACACCACTCTAACAACTGCAATTTTTTATTTGTCTGGCTTATTAATTATTAGTCAGGTTTATAGGACTCTTTCTAAGTAGACATTCTCTGATTAAAAGCTCTTTTGATGGTCTTATTTTCTATACATGAAAGCATGTATAGAAGTATAGATGTATAGAAGTAAACCNTGTTCTCGACGGCTAGCCACACTCTAACAACTGCAATTTTTTATTTGTCTGGCTTATTAATTATTAGTCAGGTTTATAGGACTCTTTCTAAGTAGACATTCTCTGATTAAAAGCTCTTTTGATGGTCTTATTTTCTATACATGAAAGCATGTATAGAAGTATAGATGTATAGAAGTAAACCTGGGCCTAAAAATTGTGCAAAATAATCTGGTACAAGTCACTGAAAGTAGCATTTTAATGGAGGTTTGCAGTGATTTTGCTAGTCTTTTAATAAACCTTGGGGAGGGAAATAAGTGTTATGCATAATTTCCTAGAAAAGTTGATGTCTGCTGGTACTACCTGCAACCATATTTTGACAGAAGCCATAAACTAAGCCAGGAAAGGAAAAATTCAAAGGACCACGACTGAGTGAGTAAAACAAAAATGCTGCCATGGAACTGGTAAGAACTGAACTATTCCTTCTATTTAGTTGCTGGTGCACAGGTGTCCACAGCAGGGGAAATGGCTCTTGGAACCAACCTCAGAACTGTCTTACCAGTCTGTTCAAGTAAGCAAATTCTTTTGTTCCACACTGAGATGTGTTAGCCAGGAGAGGTACACAGAAGTACAAGCTGCTTCTCCCTGATGAGGAAACTGTTTGACTCTTCAAGGCTACAAAGACACTTTACCAGTACAGGACATAAGACAAAAAAACTGAGAAGCACTGGTCCAACTATGTGAGGATTTTACACTGCTTCCTATTAAAGTAATGAGACGGGATTTGTAGATAGAAAATATCTTTTCATTAGACAAATTGATAAGAAGCAGGATAAAAAGACAAATAAGAATGACACCTTTCTGATCTAAAGAGTTTATTAAAAGATACTGTCTCTCTTAAAATTTTTCCTTGTTTCCATTTTTTTTCCCAAAAAAGCTCTGACATCCCATCCACATGGAAGCAAATTCCACAGAGACTCAAAACCAATGGTGAAATCTCTAATGGACATAATAACACACTGTTGAAGTTAAACCTAACATTTTGTGGCTCACTGGCTTAGATGTAGAGGAGCAGATGAATGTCCTGTTGTGGTCAAAAGACCACCAAAGGCTTTGCAGTATTCTGTAAAATACTTCACACACGATGACAGGAGACAGAGAAAGTAAAAAAAAAAATTTAAAAAAATGGGTTGTTTTCTCGTGAATCAAAGCAGTAGCCTCCCTTGAAAGAAATAATTTAATAAAGGAGTTGTATACTACTAAATGGAGCAATAATGAACTAGCCCTAAAAGTTGAAATGCATCTACACAGAGTGGGGCTCACCCTCTCTGTTAAACATCATTACATGAAAGCATATACCTGTAATACTTTCAGTATAGCCATGTAGTTTCAAAATATCAGCCTGTTTCTAGGTGAACCAACTGTGTCAGTCTCCCAGACTGCAGATACATCAGTAAGGTGCATCACCTCCCAGCATGCTCAGCAGTTTGCCACCTGGGATAGATGTTATCACATTCTCACACAACTCTGCTCACTTGGGAGATGAGACAAGATATTCAATTAACTTCCAAGAGAAGGATTTTAGAGTATGGCTTAATTACCAGGGGTACTGAGGTCCACTGCTCTAACTGTCATTATAAGGAATGTTCTGAAAATCAGAATTTTAGATCAATAATTTTTTTTCAATGTAAGTTTAATATCTGAATATTTGGCTTTGATTAGCTGGATAATTTGACAAATATTTTGCATATATTTTAGGTTTTATATACATAATTTCAACCTACTGTGATATATGACATGCATCTCAGGCCATAGATTTCTTCTTAAGGCAATCATTGTATCAAAACACAAGATCAGGTGTCACTACAGCACTTCCTGAATTTCTCAATTACATAGATAGATACATAGGTAGATACTTAGAATTGTTCAGGCTGATCCAGGGAGGTACTTGTCCTGCTCTGCTCTGTAGTGGTGTGGCCTCACCTCAAGTCCTGTGTGCAGCTTTGAGCACCACAATTTAAGATGGATATGCAGATTTTAGAGACCTTCCAAAGGAGGGCTGCAAGGGTGGTGAAGGGTTTAGGGGGGAAGCCGTAAGAGACGCGGATGAGGTCACTTGGTGTGTTTAACTTAGAGAAGAGGAGGTTGAGGGGAGACCTCACTGCAGTCTGCAACTACCCCTCAAAGGGGAAGTGGAGGGGCAGGCACTGGTGACCATTGGCAGAACCTGAGGGAAAGGTAGGAAGCTCTGTCTGGGAGGCTTTAAGCTGGATATTAGAAAAAGGTTCTTCCTCCAGAGGGTGGTTGGGCGCTGGAGTAGCACCAAGCCTGACAGAGTTCAAGAAGCATTTGGACAATATTCTCAGGCATGTGGTGTGACTTTTGGGGATGGTCCTCTGCAGAGCCAGGAGTTGAACTTGATGATCCTTGTGGGTCTCTTCCAACTCAGAATATTCTATGGTTCTATGATTCTAAGTATTTTTGAAACAACAGAACTCTGGTCATATAAAAATAATTGTTTGACCTTTTTCAAAGCCACAGTGAGCTATTGGGAGAAAAACAGCACATCTATTGGAAGAAAAGTTATACATAGATGAAAATGGAAAGCTGAGTGTCAATTAGAAAACTCTGAAGTGGAATATTAAATATATCAGCCATGTAAAATATATCCAAAATTTTCCAAATAGCCTGTAGTCACAATTTATATGGAAAGAAAACAAGCTTGCATGTTACAAAAGAGGGGAAGAGGATGAAATGGTATTAACTGCAAAATAACAAAGAATCAGCTAGAGCAAGTAATCATTCATGTTACATAAAGATGACTCCTACGGAACTAAAAAATAGTTGTTCAGTACAATTAAATACAGAGTTCCTAAATTTTGTCTCAGTGACTGCTTATGCCCTCAGCTTCTGCTTTCTACTGTTTTCAATATGGGAGATCCAAATCCATAGAAGTTGTCCTGTTAGCATAGCCTATACGTTAGGAAACATTCTGTTAAATGTTGCCATAGGGCAAATGAGATTGGAAAACAATAGTAAAAAGCCAGTGAAAGGGGAAGTTCTGTGGGAGACTGTGTTGCACTGAACATTACAATATATACTGTGAGAGCATTGGACATTTTCTATAACAGTTGTGAAACTAAGTGCTCTTTTCAGGTGACTTAGTTTATTTGACAAGAAATGCTCTAATAACTTGTGTGTTTCAACAAGGTTGGAAACACGACCTTTTGTGTGAATAGAGCTGAATAATGCCATTGACAGAGACAGATGTGCATTAAACTCTGTCAAAAGTCATCCTGAAGAAACTGGGACACATAGGAAGTTTTGTGATAGGGACATTAATTTCAGACATAGAGAAAAAAAATATATATGCCATGATGCAAATAACACATGAATTTCTATCCTTCCACAAACTTGTGTGGGGTTAATAATCTGTATGCAAGCCTTTCAGTCAGTTAATGACATTACATGGAGTGAAGTGCTAGCAGATGCTAGGGGAGTGACATTGTAACTGGAGAGTTTGAGTTCCAGTTACAGAGTTAAAGCCAAAAATTCAGAGACTGCATTCCGAAGTGGACCCCTATGTCCCACAGGTATAGACTGCAGTAATTGTAGGCATTAGTTTATGTATTACCTCCTTAACACTTTGTTCAATAGTGTCACAATTCTGTATTTACTTGCTAACAGCATATGATTTCGGAAGACTGTGTCTGCCATTTCTTTGTACTTACAGTAGTTTCATTGTTACTGTAATCACACGCATATTTTCAGTTACTATCAAAATTTTTGCTATTGCAAATTGCTTCTTCACTAAAATATATACTTTATCCACTTTGAGCTTGAGGCATTTGCCCTCTTTGTAAGTGCTGAAGACTGTTGAGCTCCATACACATAAATACAAATCTTTATAAAAAAAGGAAAAGCATCACAGGGACGTATTCTTAAAAGTCAGAGACAGAGCCTAAGACAGAGAAAAGTGCAACACTTCTCACTTCTCTCTGTACCATTGCTAAGCTTTTCTTTGGAACCTAATTTAGCACAGAGCAGCTTGACTTTGTGCCTCGATAAAGACTTACTGTACCCATTTCAGCTTCAGGCTCTGCAGCCCTCACAACAGAGATCCACAGCTCCCTTTAGGCCATAACATCCTGGCACATGGTCTTGGTCCTTGGGTAGAAAGTGTTGCAAATGGGAATAGATAAAAGGGTTGAATTCTGAGGCATTCAGGAGTAAGCTAGGTTAAGGTGGGGATGTAAACTGACCTTTGATTTAATTTCAGATTTTAGTGTAAGATGAAATAAAAAGTGACAAAATTTTTTTAAAAATTACCCTTTCTTGAGATGTGAAATGACCTTAAAAGAGATCTCCCATGGTTATTTTCTCCCTTTCATGATTCAGAAAAAAATCCCAAATTAAAAATCCCAATGGAAACCAAAACCAAACAAGCAAATAAAACACAAATCTGAATAACAATCATATTTGCAGATTGAAAAATAAAAGCTTTCATTTTAAGGAAATCCAGTTGTAGACATTGCTTGTAAACACCAGTTGAAGCTTGGGTATGCCTGCAGAATACACATAAGGAAGAAGATATTCTGAAAAATTCACAATCTACCAATATTCTTCATTAATAAACCTTTTTCCCTCACTTCATATCAATCAAAAGCATACTGGGATGTTTGAATCGCCTGTGAGGATTCATTTTAGCTAGAGCTGGATTGGAGTTTTCTGAAATCTAAAAATTAAATATTGAAATAACATCCCAGCTGTCTTTAATTTTACAGGATGTTGAAATGAATTCAAGAGAGATAAGATTCCTTCAGGATTGCAAAGCCTGCTTACAGTAGGATGCCTAAACATAAGAAAGTTAGAAATAACATAATCAGTTGCCTATCAGACCTAGGAACCAGTGTAAGTCTGATAGGACTACTGCCAGAATTGTTACACTTGGGGAGTTTAACAGGAGTTTTGTTCCTATCAATGATTACTGTACAAAAAATAATTCCAACTGCTCTTCACTCTCACTCAACTCTGATGTGATAAACCACAGGCAGAATATGAACAGGGATTAGATTTCAAGTAAAACCAAAATGAAGACAAAAAGCTGAAGCCTTGAGATGAGGCAGTTTTCAGTAACCAAGACCTGGCCAAATGAGACATCCTTTGCTGCTTCAACTGTCTCTCAGCCCCCTGCAAACATCTGACAACAAATATACACCTCTGGGTGGTCCCACCAGAAAACACAATGTGGAATCAATATGTCATGAGTTAAGCACAACTGTTAAAAGCTTCCCAACAAGAACCATTTCTTTCCAGCTGAGCCAGAGTCCCTGAGGTAGCTGAAAGCTTAGGGAGCCTGTGGCTCTCGTGCTAAACCACATTTCTTTTCCTCTGTTCTAGCCTGATTCCCTGGGTTGCTAGAGCATCTCCCACTGAGGGCTAGGAGCAAAACTTGCAATTGAATTCTGTATTTGGCAGGTTGCCAAAGCAGAGAGCAGTGAGCTGCTCATAGGGACCCATGCTTTCTGAGAGATATACCTATTTAAATATTCTTGAATTTTCCTCTCTCTCTTCCCTTAAGGTAACTGAGAACATCAATGTCTTACAGGATTAGTACTGGTAATCTTACCTCAAGTCTTATCAGGTTTTTACAAGACCTATCAGGATTTTAAAAGTGTCAATTTCTGTTTCAAAGGTAACCTAGTCTTTCACATACATAAGTGTTAAGAAGAATTAATTACTATGGATAAATCCTATTCAGTCACAAGCAGTCATTTTTTTTTTTTCTATTTTCACTAGCATTTAAAGTGACAGGTGATTAAACAGTGACCAAAATAATATACCAAAGATTCTGCAAATAAACGGAAGCNTTATTTAAAGCAGGTGGCAAGGAGACATATACAGTCCAGCATGTCCTATAATATGTCAAATATCTTAATGACAATAAATGCTTTCTCTTACAGAAACAGCCTTTTAACACAAATAAATATGTTACCTAAAAGCTCAGAGATGAATTTTCCCAGCAAACCTCTTCAACCTTAGATCTCTGATTCACAACAGTATTACTGTTGAGAACAAAAACTATTGCCCAAGGGATGCTCCAGGAGTGCCCACTTCAAGTTTCAGTAGGATATAAAGAAAAGGCAATCAAAGAGGGCTATACATTTTTTACAGGAATGTCCAGTGGCTGTTGCTCTCCCTTCAGCATGATGACACACCAGCAGACTGACATCCTTTCTCATGCTCACACAGCGGCCCTGCCAGCAGTGAAGTGCAGAACTCAGCTTGTTTCTGCCAGCCCACCACTACAGTGGATCACTGGGAACCTCTGTCAAGAGTTTGCCAATAATGACGATCTGCTGTGCAGTCTGCTCATTCATATGCCTGCCTTGTCTGCTGTTTCTCATGCCGAGATCTCAGAGCAATCTGGAAGAAACACAAGAGAGGACATGACTTGCTTTTCTCCTTTTTCTCTGACCACTGTCATCTTGTAACATTCTTTCCAAGGTCTAATGTTAAACTTCTTTCACACTTCACTTCTTACCATTCCTCAAACAAAATGGGACGTATTTTGCTTTCCCACTAAGCCACTGGATATATATAAGGTATGGACAGTCTGGCTCAACATGAAATTGTTCAAGGCAAGAAATATTAATATACTATCCTCAAGAAGTTTGTTTTTATAAATGTAAACTGTAGTGAAAAAAAATATCACATAATGACTGATTATTTAATTTCCATGGTTTGGATAAATTTGTGACCCAGTGCAAAGACACAGAGGTTATTTCTGCATTTCTTTTTACCATTAACTATGGATGAGACCTAGCTTTTGTTTTTGGAGTTTAGTTGTTTGGGTTTTTTAGTCTGCTTACTTTTTTTGCTGTGATTAATGCTGCCTATCAGTTCACCAGTGTAGTCAAGACTAAATGGTATGGGAGAGAATAATCACTGGCTTTTGGTGATAGTTTATTTAAAAGAGAAACCTACTGTCAGGGAAGATAGACACACAATTGAAAGTGTCCCAATTCTGTTGCTACAGGTTTGGGCTTTTTTAGAGTACAGCTAATGACTATCTTGTATTTCCCTGTCTTGAATTATCTTCAGGACTGTTTGTCACCTTGCTCCTGCCCAGGATCAGCTGGGATGCTGTGGACAGTGTCATACCTCTTCTTTCTTGGGAGTCACCATTTTAGCTGGGAAATTCCTGGAGCTGCAAGCCATAGGGATTCCTGTTAAGGACAGTCTGACAAACACGAAGCATGAACTGAGATTCAATAAGTAGTAATGACATGAACACAAAAAAAAGGCACAGTGAAAGTCCCCATAATGTTAGAAGAGTATTCACCTTGCAAAAATGAAAGCAAGAAGTTTTAGAAGTTAAACTAGACTGTGCAGGATTTTTCATCTCTCGTGCATTTGCACTGTGATGTAACTTTAATTAATTTACCGTAGTTTATTGTTTCCTGTCTCATTCAATGAACTAGGAGTTACTCAGTCTGCACATAATTGCTATTCATAGTATAGCCTCTGCTCTTATTCTCTACACATCAGTTAAGTCTACGTGGACTAGAGAAATTATTAATTTCTGTATGGTTGTCTCTTGTGGTTTAAACAGGTTGCTCAAAATGTATCACAATCATCAATAAATATTTTGCTTCTGAGAGTGGACAACATATTCATTTTACAGGTAGGTAAAGGAACCATAAAGAAATTAACACTGGGTGTATTTAGCATTAACCCATTCAAATCACAGCTTTAAATTATTTTCTCTACTTGTATCAGGAAGTTTAATTCTAGTTCTTCATAGCTTGGAAATATCTCTTTTTGGAATATTAAAATTCCATTATCAATTTATTTCTTGTGCCTAATTCTCCAGATAAAAAACACTGAAGAAAAATACAAAACTGTTATCACATGGCATCATACCAGCAGCTGTGTATGTCATCAGTGAGGTTGGACACATTGGATCTCCCTCACAGACGTGTGCCTCTGGAGTTAGCAAAGTGTCTTATATGAAAGTTATCTTTTGCTGCACAGACCTACATTAGAAGAGACTGGGAAACTTCATCGCTGGGGCTTTCAACATGAAAATCTCTGAAGCGCTTTATAAATATGAATGAGTTTCTCTTGTGAAACTAGGCAGTATGAATTGCCTCATTCCATAGCCAAGGAAATTAAATGCAAGCATGGCTTTTAAATTCCCCAAATTATTGAAAGGGCCCTTTGAATTTGCAAGCCCAGTCTTAATTTTCCAGAGCACTTTACGTTTTCTTTATTTCCCCCCATTCTTTCTATGTTTGAAAAATACTCCTACTGAAATCCATTGTGTTTGTGAACTATCAGCATGTCTACTTAATCTTTTCCCAGAAATGGT
The DNA here is from genome assembly GCA_013400415.1 of Scytalopus superciliaris. Lineage (NCBI taxonomy): Eukaryota > Metazoa > Chordata > Aves > Passeriformes > Rhinocryptidae > Scytalopus > Scytalopus superciliaris. The sequence goes on from VXBX01009446.1 coordinate 1,396,973, forward strand.
CCTTAGACCATTTGAAAAAATTGTTGAGTACACCATCAGAAAGCACTTATGCTATAGGTGTCACATGCAAAATCCATGGCTAAGGATGTGAAAGAAACTAATTCTCTGGTGTGACATTTGACAGCTTTGGTCATAGGCTGAATCTTATTTTCTACAAACATGTGCTTCAGCCATAGACATTTGCTCCCCCTACCACACCAGTCAGTGACAATAAGAATCTAGCTTGGATGCTCTGAGAATAATTTGAAATTTCTGGCTTCTGCTAATCAGATACATTCTCCTTGCTAGCGGTAGCAAGGTGTCCTGAAGAAGTTGATATTTCTACTTTCAGTGAACCAAGCCCCCAAATGACCCCCACCAACACTTAGTCTGGGTATATATTCCCCATTTAGAAATATCTCATATTCTGCTTTCCACAAAAGCTTAAGTTCATTATAGGGTGAGATACTAATTTGGTGTGGATATGATGTTTTACTTTAAAAACATCCTAATATCTTTGCTATGACTTTTGACTCTGAAACGACGCAAGACCGATCTTCACAATATTTTAAAAACAACGGTAACAGAGGAAGGTTGAAAGTCCTCTTTAAGGATTAATTACGTATTTTAAATAAATCATATTGAAGCTGAAAGTCTTTCTTAATGGGCATATTTAAGGCAAAATTCTCACTCCTTTTAAGCATTGGTGGAGCTCAAAGGACATACTGAAAAAAAGACAGAAGAAAAAGATAGAAATTTAAGATTAGAGATCTTCTGAGATCTTCTAGCAAAACAAAACAAAACAAAACAAACCCAAAACCAAACCAAACCAAAGTAAAACAAAGCAAAACAAAAAAACAACCAAACAAGTAATATAGCTAACAAAGTGACAGAGAAATGCTATCTTCCTGTTTACAAGCATAAAATAATACCACAAAAAACAATTCATTGAACTAAGTTGATACAAGTAAAATTAATGATTCTAACTAGATTTGAATCTAATCACACCATCTAACAATTAAGTCAGGAAAAAAATTAGTTGGCTCAGTCTAATCAGAGAAAGCAAAAGCATACTCAACTCATTCCCTCAACCAGTCGACATTCATCATAGTTCTTTCTGTTCATCTCTGCACACAACAGCAACAACTAGAAAAAGAAAAAAACAGCAGCAAAAATAAGCATCAGCACTGCTTTTTAATCATCCAGTGCCTGAAAAAGTTGGCAGAAACACTACCAAAAACTGCATTTTTATTTTAATTTTCATATGAAAAGAGACTGAGAGACTGACAGGCCACTGTAGCTTCACACATTAGTGGTTTTTCCTGGTATTTAGCAGGTTATGTACTCCAGAAGATTAGAAAGCCTGCATAAATGGGGAAGCAGTGGAACTGGATATGAACTTCAACAGAAGTTTAACCTTACTGAATATTTACTGTTTAGCTTGTCTTAAGAAAGCTGCCTGAATTACTTATTTCATCTAGACAGCTTAATTATTTTATTCAGTTTCACAGAGATCCCGTAAGGCCATTGTCCTTATGGGAATTGTTTAGGACGTCCTTTATTTATTAGACAGAAGAGTCAGGACCCTTTTTGCAGTTATTTTGATAAGCTATAGTTCTTCAGCTATTTTGTTATTGACTAGAACAGGACTATTTCTGTCTATGTAAATACTGATTTTGGGAATCAGACATTTTGCTCCCCTTACAAGAAAAAGCTGTTCTTAAAAGCGCAATCACACTGTGAAATTTTTAATTATTTTTTTTTCTTTTCCTTTCTGGACTCCCTAGCATCTTCAGGCTTGTGCTTCTGTGCAGGAGAACCTGTGGCTGTAGACCTTGGATGCTCACTCAGCAGAGTCGCCCTTCAGAAAATTCAGCAGAGGTCTTTGGCTGTGTCACCATCAGAGTTTCTCAAAGCCAAGATGTTTACAAAACATTTGTAAACCTCTTGTTTCAACAGACTGTAGGATTTCCCAGTGGCTCTGGAGAGCTTTCAGATTCCTTTGGTATGGATGCTATTTTACTGGATGAAAACCGTTGGCTCTTTCCCAAGAAGTTCATGCATTTACTAGCTTGAATTAAGTTCAAATATTTAAACTAAAAACATTCCTTTTTCAAATTATCTCAGACTGTGGCCCTGACCCTTCTCTAATAGAAGTCAGTGGAGGCTGTTCTTACTATTGTTACAAAAACTGCACAAAAATCTGGGAAATGCCATATGAAAGCTGTGTGGAAGCTTCTGTTTCAGTGATCATTTTCTTCTCCAGGGTCCTTTTCTTCTCTTCCCTCCCATCCCCAATGTCATTACCATTAGGACTCTTGGTTTTGGCTGACAGGCAAAGGAGGGTTTTAGACCATTTCTCCTTTTCCTTGTGCCCTGTACTCAATTCCTTCTGCAACACTCCTCCTTAGAAATAAAAAATAATTAAAAAAAAATGTCTTTTTTTCTTTTAATTAAAAAGCATTGAACAAGGTTAGCTCCAGTTCTTGCCAGGCATCAGTTTGATGATTTGTACTGGCAATTTATCATCTGAGTCACTTGCCAGCAGGGACAAGAGTCCCTGAAACTGACCTCTCCGCATCAGGCTGAATTTCATTATATTATTTTTCCAGTAAAGATTCTCTTTTTAAGAGGAGAAGAAAGGGTTATAAATAGATTAGACACATCTCAGGCCCTTGGGGTTCATTATAACAAACTTAGTTATTTTTTTAATCCTGCCTAGCAAATAGCATTTATCATTCCTCACATTCTGCATATTTTAACTAATATGAGTACCTGACTTCAAAATTATTTAATCACATTTTATCACCATGAGTGCTAATATCACTCCTAATTAAGCACAAAATATCTGAAATACTCTAACACCTCAGGAAGTCTAAATGAAAAATTTCATTTAGTATATGAGGCTTGCATTTCTAAATTTTCTAGCTCTGAAAAATTGGTCCAGAGGACTCCGATGAAAAGATTTTTTTCTAATCAATTCTGTCCTTCCTTTTCACATGTAAATAGCTACCCTCCTGATGTTCAGTTGTATTTGTCCCATGTCCCCAGCAGAACTAGAGAATTCTGCAGAAAGAAAAGTAACTAGAAAGAACAAAAATTGATCACATTTTTTCAAATGCATTAAAACACTTGCTTGGTATTCAGTGAAAGGCAATACATGTATGATTGTGTTTACACAAGTGAATAAGAGGTAGGTCACTCATTTTACTATATTAAGTCATAGCTGTTGAACAGAGTGGCCTAGTTCTTTAACTCAGATAGAAATATGACAGAGAACTGAAGCAGGAAGATGTCACAGTTTTCCACAGAGACAACATAAAATACATGAAGTGCAGTTATGTTTTTGTTTTCTTATGAGACAAATCTCAAAAAAAAATGGGAATGGCAAAATATATGGTCAAAAGCCTGAAATACGATCATTGTTCACTTTAGAGGTCTAGCCTGGGTCCTCAAAGCTTTCACCTGGAGAATGAGTTGTCTTCTCACTATATTTTTCCCAAGAGGGATTACTTATGTTTTAAAGCTGAAGATCATACAGTCCCCTACAAAAACACAATCTGAGGTAATTTTTATGAAATAAAAGCTGCCATAAAGAGATACTGTTTTGTATAATTCTTTTTCTCAGTTAGAGGAAACTCCCCTGTGTCAAAACTTTTGAAATTAATTGAAATTTTGTATTAGTTCCAATGCAACTTAAAAACTCATATACATACAGCTATCACATGTAGCATTAAAATGTTCTCAGAGTTAACCCCAGAGAGGAAATTAGATATTTATGAATAATTTCACCTGTAATTACGATTGAAGACTAAACCTAAATGTCTTTAACTTCCCCTCACTAGTACACACATAAGTGCTCATAGCTGCTCAGGATCACAGCTTGCCTGTCCTCATGTCACGCAATCTTAGGCATCTGCCATGTAGATACTGAAGTGGTCATCTGTGACTCATGTTAAAATAATTTCTGTGATTTTGTATTCACTAGCAAAAAGGTTTCTTACCACTTGACTCTTCTTTGGCTGTTAAATTTTGCAGTTTCTTAGAGCACCTATCCCATTAAAAACAATGTCTGTTTTGGAATGCTAAGCTTTTAAAATTGTATAATTATTCAGTGATTAATTATTACGATAAAATAATTAATTAATAATTAATTATTACGATAAAATTATATACTCTCTTATTATGTTTGATAAAACATTAACATCCTGAGGTAAAATGGAACCGCAGTTAATGTTTACGTACAGCATCTGCTTGTTGCAACAGATAACTCTCGGAAAAAAAGCACATTTCTCATATGCAAGTATGGGACACTGACATATGATCAGCAAGTATCCCACTATGCTACTGTCATGCAGTATGTTTTTCCTGCACTCCTAAAGCAATTTGAAAGTGTATTTACTTAGCTCGAGGCTCTGAGTGTCCCCTTTGTAACAGAGAATGTCATAGTACTGTTCATCCTCTGCCCTTAGCAACATCATATTTGGGTGTAAAAAATACTGACATGATCTGAGAGATCAATCCTTTCCAAAACCTTCTTGCAGTGACACAGAACCGAAGATAGCCACAGTCATTGTCCTGAAAAGAACAGCTACAACCAAAATATCCACATGGGAGCACTTAATTTCAGAGACCAGAGGTAGGTAAGGCTAAGGAAGCTGTTTAGGAGAATATTAAGAAACAGCAGTTAAATGGGCAAGATGCTGCCAAGGCATTTATTTTTATGGTGACTTTTACAACATATGTATTACAAGTATTAAAAAAATACCACTATGGAAGGGATTCCTTTCCCCTGTTCTTCAGTATCAGTGTGGTTAAACAGAAGAATCAACAATACCTACTAAAGGAAAAAAAACAACAATGTCTGAAGAGGGAAAGCTGAAGTCAAGTCACATGTCCCATAGTTTGTCTGATTGAAATATTGTGAACCTGAAAAAAAAGAAAACTAAAGACAGTTGTGAGGGGTCTACTGAAAAGATGATGGGGTGATAGAGACTGGTTTCTAAAAAAAATAGGGTAAAGAGACAACAACAGAGGGAAAACAGTTTGCATCTGTGTTAACATCTGCTTTTTTTTTAACCTAAAGCCTGGAGAAATTAAAATATATGATCGCTAAAATAATTCCTGTGTGTGGTGTATCGTTTCAGCTAACCTTGGTGTTGGAAGGACAGAATGTTCCAAATTTGACACCAGTTTTTAAAAAGGGGGTCCAGGAGGAATCCCTGAATTACAGACCAGTAAATTTGATGATGCTGATGGGCAAAATGACAGCAGGCAAAGCAGAGAATGCAATCAGTGGACACAAAAACATACACTGTACAGAGAAAAGAACCAGTGTGTTTCTTACAGTGGAGAGGGATGTCTGCCCATTTATGTCATCTCTCTGCCAGTGTGTAATCATGTTCATTTTACATATCCTGTTCTGTGTCTTACTGTTGGCAAAATTTGTCTGTTGCTGGTCCTTGATTGTAACTAATGTCATTCACATTTTGACAATTCTGATGGGCTATTCACATTCTTCCTGTTCTCCCTAGGTGTACATGACACAAATCCCGATGATAAATTCATTGTTTTCCCTCTGCTCTGAGAAAATCAATACAGTCTCTCATACACAAGAGACCGCAGTTGCATGTTTTTCATCCTAATAAATCAAAAATCTTCCATGTTCTTCCTCAAGGAAGACACAGTTCTTTGTGAACTTAAAATGCTCCAACTAGCTAATTTAGGGACAATAGGTGCTCTACAGCATTTTGAAGTTGCTGTCAGAGAGCAGCCAAAATGCAAACGTTTAAGATAAGAAATGTATGTGTCTGTTAACAATGACATTCAAAATTAGAGTGTAGACACTTTGGAGAGACATAGCAGATAGGGAAATGCAATCACACATTTGCTTTAGTCATTAAAAAGAAAAACAAACAACCAAAAACGTAAACTATAGCAAACTGAATTTAAGTGATTTTTTTTTTATTATGCATAAAATTGCCCCGAAAGTGGCAGTTTTCCACAGAAAAAGAAAAATAAAAAAGAAATTTTAAAATAATTTTAGAATACCAGTCTTCTGATGCAAGACTTTCCACAGAAAGTTTTTTTCTTCTAAAGAAAAAAGTTTTGTCTTGAAATTGATGAGTGTTTTAATTATGTTTGGAATTCATACTGTGGTTTTCTTCCATCTATTTAGTGAAAATATTAACATCAACACAAATAAAAATTTACATGGAGATTTTCTGAGTCACTTCCCACTTGTCTTTCACATCTATTGTTACTCTTATCTCAACAGTAAAAATCTTCTTTTTTTTATAATATTTATGCAATTATGTTTTGCACTGTTGGTGCTTAATTCTTTATTCAGTTGATGAATAGTATCCATTACTATCTCTGTGAATCTTGAAATGAGAAGATTTTGAAAAGCCAAACAGGTGGTGAGACAGTGTAATTCCTCTTTCTATTTGAATTTTTCTAACTATCTAAGCCTTGTTTTATTTTCTGTATAAGAAATTAGCATGAGTCACTTCTTATCACTTCAAGAAAATAGCATCTCTCAACACATCATTTCTATTTGCAGTGTACAGGATGTATGTACCAAAACTGCTAGTGACAGTGAAATCAGTGTAGGAGAGCAATAGAATGAAAAAAAAAATAAATATTATCTGTCTTGCTTCTGAGATAGCTGCCCAAATTTTACATTTTGAAGAATTCTACATATACCCTTCAGAAATCTTGCACTGCCAGTCTGGATTGCTCGGAAAGTGTAATCCTATCCTGTCAGCCCTGTGCCTAAGCTTGGTGATCTTGGCCATTTTCTCTAGCACACAAGTCTACCGTGAAAGAAAAAAAGAGGGTACAGCTTCCCTGAGTTCAGTTCTGCTGTGCTTTGATGGGCCACAGACAGTAAGATGTGTCTCAGCCTGACTGAAAGAACCCAGTGTTTATATTCCAAATAAAGAGGAAACACAGGTTCCTTGTTTTGAAAATATCTTCCAGACTAAAGAAATGAGGGAAGTTCACCACAAACGGCTGCATGGAATTAAATTCATCTATTATACAGAGACAGAGTTCAGCAATCTCTTCTGAGGTTTGAGTAAGTGACAAGCAGAATCAAACTTGATGCTTTAATACAAGTTGTAGCAGCAAGAAAAAGGATATAGAATCAGTAATGTACCAAATTAAGTACATCAAATTAAATGTGACCTATCATCTCACAATCAACTCAAATGATCTGATTAATTATGACAATATTAAAAAAGTCTTAATAAACCTAGGCTGCAGGTAAGGAAGGACATTTTTAGTAGCAGTAAGTGATTCTTCTGCAAAGACAGGAACAGAGCAGAGACACCAGCCAGAGACACCATGCTCCTGAAAACATGAGGCCCAAGGTCTGTAACCAAGCAGCTAAGGGAGAGCAGCATGGTGTTCAAGCACCAAGATGCTACCAAAAGCATATTGATCTGGCATGCAAAGTACAAGCATATGAGGCAGTGTGTGTAGTTCATTGAAACTAGACAGTGGTGTCAAGAATAAAGTCCAGTGATTTGTCCCAGTGGATAAGGTAAAAGATACATAAGCAATATAGGCTGTAAAAATGAAGATTGAAATGTCTTTTGGACACAAGCTAAGTAGGTCTTTACTCAGGGGCTCAATAATCAATAAATGCCTTTCCTGTGAGATGTTACATCTTATTGAGCCTTCATAAATTGTTTTAGCACTTGAATCTTTTGTTTAGCTTACATCCCACTGCAAAATCTTTCTTCAAGACATCATGGGATGTAGCTTCTTTTAGAAAAAAGAGTTTCTGTGGTTTAGAGGCACCTCACAATAGTTTCTCTGTTAGAGGTCTCGTTCTCAAACAGCTTTCATTTTGAGTACTTCACTTACATATAAACAGTGTGCTAAGTTCCCAATTGTGTAAATGATGAAGGAAATTCTTGTTTGAGAGCCTTTAATACCAACCTTTCCTAGGTAAAAATGTTCAGAGAGTTTTCAAATCAATTAAAAATCAGCCTCAATAGTATTCTGTTTTAAAATGTCACCAGGGACCTTTTCAGTCACTGCTTTTAACAGTGGTTGCCCTGCTCTGTCTGCCTCTCTGTAGCTCTCTATTTTTAATAAACATTTCGGTTTTCAAAATTGGTTTGGTCTGAAAAAATGCAAGTTTGCTCTGGGGAACAAGATTTTTTTCTGCAGAGTATAAAGCACATTTCCTCAACAGTTTCAGAGCTACAGATCATTAAAAATAAATTACTCAGTTTGAATATTTTAAAGGCCATTGCTATAAAGATTAGAGGCAGCTATCAGGCTTGTTTTTAACTTGGGAAATCGCCATTAAAAAGGAGAAATAGAAATAACTAGAAGCAAATGAGGACTTGTTTATAGTGCATGAAAGATTAGTTGGACACATACAACTTAAGATATGTCATTTGTAAAACAGGCTAACAAATATTTTGCATGGGTTTATTTTGGTTTTTTCCTTGCCTTCTTGGGGGGCTTTGTTAGTTTATTTTTAATAGAGAAAAATGGATTAAAAGCAGGCGTTCATTCCCCTGCCCATGCCTGCCCACCTGGATGAGTTTCCAACAAGCTGGTGGTATCCACCTCCAAAAGATTTTTGAGAAATGGATTGCCTCAGTCCTCCTTGGGACAGCTTTGACTAGTGAGAATCACCTACTTGGAAAAGCTTGAGAGATGCACCAAAAAAAGTTAGCACTGCCTCCTTCATCTTGCTGTCAATAAAGGCATTAGTAATAGCATTTCAAGAATATGCAGGAGGCACTGGTCCTCTTGGCACAGGCATCTCAGCCTCCTATGACCTGTTCCTACAGCCCAAAATGGGCAGGCAGCTGAAAACCTGCATTCATGAGTAAACAAACAACAAGGCAAGATCTGAAGGGTTTTTTCTTATTTTTTCAGAGGCACAAAGTGATACTTGGACTCATAGCCCCTTTAGAATTAAAAGTCAAATAATTTAAATCACAGCAGTGCTCCTCATGAATCTTACAGAGTCTCTAGTTCATCTTCTCCTCAGAGAGATTTCTATTTGGAAATTTATATCTGTTACCTTAACTAGTTGATTGTTTGGTAGGGGGAGGAGGGGTGTTTATTTTTAAGCATGTGATCTAATATGAATGAAGAACCAGACTCTTTTAGTCCAGAAAATATAAGTGCTAGACTGACAAGACAAGTTTACTCATTACATATGCAGGGAAGGAAAGTTTTCTGGTAACTGTGGGATTTACGGCTCTAAATAACAACATCTGTTGACAAGTAGAAGATGCACACAGCTGTCCAGCTCTGCCTCATTCTCTCCTTACTTGCATTGATAACAAGACTTCAGGTATTCAGCTTCCTGACATTATGGCTGAGCATTTCTATCACAGAAAAAGCAGGCACCAAAGCACTTTATAGCCTGGTCTTATTCATCAGAGAAAGCTCTTCTAAGCCTACACCAAATTGACCACTATAATTTTTTTTTCTTCCCTGTTCATTCTCTCCCACTCCCTGCCTAAACAATGTGTGAGTAATATGAAAAAAGTGACCCTAACACCTTTTGTTTCTAATACACCATTTCCCTGTGTGCATTTCCCTTTTAAAACAGAAGGCTTGACAATGCAAGTGACTGACATCTGAATGTCTGTTTGTATCTGTGCTGGTGTAAATACTGGTATTTTTGGTCTGTGTTTTTCCCAGCCACCTGTGAGAAATTATTCTTTTCCTGCCAGGTTTTGGGAAAATACCCGCTATAAGTGAGAACTTCATCCTTGAGGAAAACATTCAGTGTAAACTAGAATTAATTGGGCTCACACAATTGGCTAGCGAGCTCCCAAGGGCACTTGAAGGAGAAAGGGAGAAAGACAAGGATGAAGTATGCCCCCAGACCCATTTCATTGAGATCCTCTGGAGTGGTCAGCTCAGGCATAGTGGAAGGCCACT